>CM069861.1:4066941-4274441 GCA_036172795.1 Pelodytes ibericus | reverse complement strand
ATACCCCATCCAGTCTCAACTGGTTTTATTATGTCTGAGTATACACTCACACTCACACTCACACTCATACTCATACTCATACTCACACTCACACTCATACTCATACTCATACTCACACTCACACTCATACTCATACTCATACTCACACTCACACTCATACTCATACTCATACTCACACTCACACTCATACTCATACTCATACTCACACTCACACTCACACTCATACTCATACTCACACTCACACTCACACTCATACTCATACTCACACTCACACTCACACTCATACTCATACTCATACTCACACTCACACTCATACTCATACTCATACTCACACTCACACTCATACTCATACTCACACTCACACTCACACTCACACTCATACTCACACTCACACTCATACTCATACTCACACTCACACTCATACTCACACTCATACTCACACTCACACTCACACTCATACTCATCTTACAGCACTAACTAACCAATAACATGCAATCACACTACTCCTGCCTCTCGCTGCCTCTCGCTGCCTCTCATTGTCTCTCGTTGCCTCTCATTGTCTCTCATTGTCTCTCATTGTCTCTCGTTGCCTCTCGCTGCCTCTCATTGTCTCTCGTTGTCTCTCGCTGCCTCTCATTGTCTCTCGCTGCCTCTCGCTGCCTCTCGCTGCCTCTTGTTGCCTCTCGCTGCCTCTCGCTGCCTCTCATTGTCTCTCGCTGCCTCTCGCTGCCTCTCGCTGCCTCTCATTGTCTCTCGCTGCCTCTCATTGTCTCTCGCTGCCTCTCGCTGCCTCTCGCTGTCTCTCGCTGCCTCTCATTGTCTCTCGCTGCCTCTCGCTGCCTCTCATTGTCTCTCATTGTCTCTCGTTGTCTCTCGCTGCCTCTCATTGTCTCTCGCTGCCTCTCATTGTCTCTCGCTGCCTCTCGCTGTCTCTCGCTGCCTCTCGCTGCCTCTCATTGTCTCTCGCTGCCTCTCATTGTCTCTCGCTGCCTCTCGCTGCCTCTCGTTGTCTCTCGCTGCCTCTCACTGTCTCTCGCTGCCTCTCATTGTCTCTCGCTGCCTCTCATTGTCTCTCGCTGCCTCTCACTGTCTCTCGCTGCCTCTCATTGTCTCTCGCTGCCTCTCACTGCCTCTCATTGTCTCTCGCTGCCTCTCATTGTCTCTCGCTGCCTCTCACTGCCTCTCGCTGCCTCTCATTGTCTCTCGCTGCCTCTCATTGTCTCTCGCTGCCTCTCATTGTCTCTCGCTGCCTCTCGCTGCCTCTCGCTGCCTCTCATTGTCTCTCGCTGCCTCTCGTTGTCTCTCGCTGCCTCTCATTGTCTCTCGCTGCCTCTCGCTGCCTCTTGTTGTCTCTCGCTGCCTCTCACTGTCTCTCGCTGCCTCTCATTGTCTCTCGCTGCCTCTCACTGTCTCTCGCTGCCTCTCATTGTCTCTCGCTGCCTCTCATTGTCTCTCGCTGCCTCTCGCTGTCTCTCGCTGCCTCTCGCTGCCTCTCATTGTCTCTCGCTGCCTCTCGCTGCCTCTCATTGTCTCTCGCTGCCTCTCGCTGCCTCTCGCTGCCTCTCGTTGTCTCTCGCTGCCTCTTGTTGCCTCTTGTTGTCTCTCGCTGCCTCTCATTGTCTCTCGCTGCCTCTCATTGTCTCTCGCTGCCTCTCATTGTCTCTCGCTGCCTCTCATTGTCTCTCGTTGTCTCTCGCTGCCTCTCATTGTCTCTCGCTGCCTCTCATTGTCTCTCGCTGCCTCTCATTGTCTCTCGTTGTCTCTCGCTGCCTCTCATTGTCTCTCGCTGCCTCTCATTGTCTCTCGCTGCCTCTCATTGTCTCTCGCTGCCTCTCATTGTCTCTCGCTGCCTCTCATTGTCTCTCGCTGCCTCTCATTGTCTCTCGCTGCCTCTCATTGTCTCTCATTGTCTCTCATTGTCTCTCGTTGTCTCTCGCTGCCTCTCATTGTCTCTCGCTGCCTCTCATTGTCTCTCGCTGCCTCTTGTTGTCTCTCGCTGCCTCTCGCTGCCTCTCATTGTCTCTCGCTGCCTCTCATTGTCTCTCGCTGCCTCTCGCTGCCTCTTGTTGTCTCTCGCTGCCTCTCACTGTCTCTCGCTGCCTCTCATTGTCTCTCGCTGCCTCTCATTGTCTCTCGCTGCCTCTCATTGTCTCTCGCTGCCTCTCATTGTCTCTCGCTGCCTCTCACTGCCTCTCGCTGCCTCTCATTGTCTCTCGCTGCCTCTCATTGTCTCTCGCTGCCTCTCATTGTCTCTCGCTGCCTCTCGCTGCCTCTTGTTGTCTCTCGCTGCCTCTCACTGTCTCTCGCTGCCTCTCATTGTCTCTCGCTGCCTCTCACTGCCTCTCGCTGCCTCTCATTGTCTCTCGCTGCCTCTCATTGTCTCTCGCTGCCTCTCGCTGTCTCTCGCTGCCTCTCGCTGCCTCTCATTGTCTCTCGCTGCCTCTCGCTGCCTCTCATTGTCTCTCGCTGTCTCTCGCTGCCTCTCGCTGCCTCTCGTTGTCTCTCGCTGCCTCTTGTTGCCTCTTGTTGTCTCTCGCTGCCTCTCGCTGCCTCTCACTGCCTCTCGCTGCCTCTCATTGTCTCTCGCTGCCTCTCGCTGCCTCTCACTGCCTCTCGCTGCCTCTCATTGTCTCTCGCTGCCTCTCGCTGCCTCTCGCTGCCTCTCACTGCCTCTTGTTGCCTCTTGTTGTCTCTCGCTGCCTCTCGCTGCCTCTCACTGCCTCTCGCTGCCTCTCATTGTCTCTCGCTGCCTCTCGCTGCCTCTCACTGCCTCTCGCTGCCTCTCATTGTCTCTCGCTGCCTCTCGCTGCCTCTTGTTGTCTATTGCTGCCTCTCGTTGTCTCTCGCTGCCTCTTGTTGCCTCTTGTTGCCTCTCACTGCCTCTCGCTGCCTCTCATTGTCTCTCGCTGCCTCTCGCTGCCTCTCACTGCCTCTCATGGTCTCTCGCTGCCTCTCACTGCCTCTCGCTGCCTCTCATTGCCTCTCGCTGCCTCTCATTGTCTCTCGCTGCCTCTCGCTGCCTCTCACTGCCTCTCATTGTCTCTCGCTGCCTCTCGCTGCCTCTCATTGTCTCTCGCTGCCTCTCGCTGCCTCTCACTGCCTCTCATTGTCTCTCGCTGCCTCTCGCTGCCTCTCATTGTCTCTCGCTGCCTCTCGCTGCCTCTCACTGCCTCTCGCTGCCTCTCGCTGCCTCTCACTGCCTCTCGCTGCCTCTCGCTGCCTCTCATTGTCTCTCGCTGCCTCTCGCTGCCTCTCATTGTCTCTCGCTGCCTCTCGCTGCCTCTCACTGCCTCTCGCTGCCTCTCGCTGCCTCTCGCTGCCTCTCATTGTCTCTCGCTGCCTCTCGCTGCCTCTCACTGCCTCTCATTGTCTCTCGCTGCCTCTCGCTGCCTCTCATTGTCTCTCGCTGCCTCTCGCTGCCTCTCACTGCCTCTCGCTGCCTCTCGCTGCCTCTCACTGCCTCTCATGGTCTCTCGCTGCCTCTCGCTGCCTCTCACTGCCTCTCATGGTCTCTCGCTGCCTCTCGCTGCCTCTCACTGCCTCTCGCTGCCTCTCATTGTCTCTCGCTGCCTCTCGCTGCCTCTCACTGCCTCTCGCTGCCTCTCATTGTCTCTCGCTGCCTCTCACTGCCTCTCATGGTCTCTCGCTTCCTCTCGCTGCCTCTCGCTGCCTCTCGCTGCCTCTCACTGCCTCTCGCTGCCTCTCACTGCCTCTCGCTGCCTCTCATTGTCTCTCGCTGCCTCTCGCTGCCTCTCACTGTCTCTCACTGCCTCTCGCTGCCTCTCATTGTCTCTCGCTGCCTCTCACTGCCTCTCGCTGCCTCTCATTGTCTCTCGCTGCCTCTCACTGCCTCTCGCTGCCTCTCGCTGCCTCTCATTGTCTCTCGCTGCCTCTCGCTGCCTCTCTCACTCAGTTATTAAGTCTCTAATAGTATATTTTTGCTCCGCTCAGGTCTCAATAAATCCTCCTTGTTCTGCTGTGAAGCTCACAATTCAAAAGGCGTCGCCACATCTCGCACGGCCGCTATCAAAGGTAACGAGTCGCTCGCGATCAATCAACTGTGTGATCATACCATGTAATGTACAGTGCGGGGGGGGGGGGATATCATACCATGTAATGTACAGTGCGGGGGGGGGAGATCATACCATGTAATGTACAGTGCGGGGGGGGGGATATCATACCATGTAATGTACAGTGCGGGGGGGGGAGATCATACCATGTAATGTACAGTGCGGGGGGGGGAGATCATACCATGTAATGTACAGTGCGGTGGAGATACGTCTCTGTATTGTACAGTGTGGTTGATATCAAACTCTGTATTATACAGTGAGGGGAGATCAGACTCTGCATTGTACAGTGTGTGGGGAGATCAATCTCTGTATTGTACTGTGTGTGGATATCAGACTCTGTATTGTACAGTGTGGGTGAGATCAGACCCTGTATTGTACTGTGTGTGGATATCGGACTCTGTATTGTACAGTGTGGGTGAGATCAGACCCTGTATTGTACAGTGTGGGGATATCAGACTCTTTATTGTACAGTGTGGGGGGATCAGACTCTGTATTGAACAGTGTGGGGAGATCAGACTCTGTATTGTACAGTGTGGGGAGATCAGACTCTGTATTGAACAGTGTAGGGATATCAGATTCTGTATTGTACAGTGTGGGGAGATCAGACTCTGTATTGAACAGTGTAGGGAGATCAGATTCTGTATTGTACAGTGTGGGGAGATCAGACTCTGTATTTACAGTGTGGGCAGGGGCGGGCTGGGCCGGGGGGCAGGGTGGCAATTGCCCCCCAGGCCGCCCTAAGTTATGTAAAACACGGCCGCTGGGCCAGTGTTTAAAAAAAAAAAAACAAAAAAAAAAAAACGCGCTTGCAGGCAGAGACGGAGGTGAGAGGGGATCGGAAGGTCCCCCCTCACCATCGCTCTGCCTGCCAGGCTGCACGGGGAGCCGAACAGGCAGCACAGAGAAACCTCCGTGCAGTGTGACAGAGAAACCTCCGTGCTGCCTGTTCGGCTCCTCGTGCAGTGTGACACGGAAGTGCCGACAGTCACGTGATCGGCGCTCTGACGTCAGACGCGTGACCGCGTACAGTGTGGGGATATCAGACTCTGTATTTACAGTGTGGGGGGGTCAGACACTGTATTTACAGTGTGGGGATATCAGACTCTGTATTGTACAGTGTGGGGAGATCAGACTCTGTATTGTACAGTGTGGGGATATCAGACTCTGTATTGTACAGTGTGGGGGAGATCAGACTCTGTATTGTACGGTGAGTAGTTTTTATATAGAGTTAGGTACTGACCCTCGCTCTGAATGCTCCACATCCGTTCGGTTCCCCACTAATCATTCCCACCTGTCTCCTGAATCCGTGACACATTTTCCAGAGAATTCAGTGGGAAAAATGCTGCTGATTCACTTGTTTAGACCCCGAGTGTCCTGAGTCAGTGCCCACTCACCACACCGGCATGTGACCTGCGGCTACGGCAAGATAGGATATTAACCCCTTCCTTGTCAGTGGAGCAAATCTAATTACCCTCCCTCCCTAATCCAGTACATTCAACTCATGTAAAGCTGGCTTGTAACCAGCCTTACAGGTGCAAGTACAGGGTGAGCATCCCTCATCCAGAAACCCCTCATGCAGAAACCCCTCATCCAGAAACCCCTCATCCAGAAATCCCATATCCAGAAACCCCTCATCCAGAAACCCCTCATCCAGAAACCCCTCATCCAGAAACCCCTCATGCAGAAACCCCTCATCCAGAAACCCCTCATCCAGAAATCCCATATCCAGAAACCCCTCATCCAGAAACCCCTCATCCAGAAACCCCTCATGCAGAAACCCCTCATCCAGAAACCCCTCATGCAGAAACCCCTCATCCAGAAACCCCTCATCCAGAAACCCCTCATCCATAAATCCCATATCCAGAAACCCCTCATCCAGAAACCCCTCATCCAGAAACCCCTCATCCAGAAACCCCTCATCCAGAAATCCCTCATCCAGAAACCCCTCATCCAGGAATCCCTCATCCAGAAACCCCTCATCCAGAAACCCCTCATCCAGAAATCCCTCATCCAGAAACCCCTCATCCAGGAATCCCTCATCCAGAAACCCCTCATCCAGAAACCCCTCATCCAGAAATCCCATATCCAGAAACCCCTCATCCAGAAATCCCTCATCCAGGAATCCCTCATCCAGAAACCCCTCATCCAGAAATCCCTCATCCAGAAACCCCTCATCCAGAAATCCCTCATCCAGAAACCCCTCATCCAGAAACCCCTCATCCAGAAACCCCTCATCCAGAAATCCCTCATCCAGAAACCCCTCATCCAGGAATCCCTCATCCAGAAACCCCTCATCCAGAAAGCCCTCATCCAGAAATCCCATATCCAGAAACCCCTCATCCAGAAATCCCTCATCCAGGAATCCCTCATCCAGAAACCCCTCATCCAGGAATCCCTCATCCAGAAACCCCTCATCCAGAAAAACCTCATCCAGAAAACCCTCATCCAGAAACCCCTCATCCAGAAAAACCTCATCCAGAAAACCCTCATCCAGAAACCCCTCATCCACGAATCCCTCATCCAGAAACCCCTCATCCAGAAACCCCTCATCCAGAAAACCCTCATCCAGAAATAGCTCATCCAGAAACCCCTCATCCAGAAAAACCTCATCCAGCAATCCCATATCCAGAAAACAACCTCATCCAGAAACCCCTCATGCAGAAACCCCTCATCCAGAAACCCCTCATCCAGAAATCCCATTTCCAGAAATCCCTCATCCAGAAAACCCTCATCCATAAATCCCTCATCCAGAAACCCCTTATCCAGAAACCCCTCATCCAGAAATCCCTTATCCAGGAATCCCTCATCCAGAAATCCCATATCCAGAAATCCCATATCCAGAAAACCCTCATCCTCATTAATATCTCTATACAGTAACAGGGGTTTATTAGCTCTATACAGTAACAGTGATTTATTAGCTCTATACAGTAACAGTGATTTATTTACTCTATACAGTAACAGTGATTTATTAGCTCTATACAGTAACAGTGATTTATTTACTCTATACAGTAACAGGGATTTATTTACTCTATACAGTAACAGTGATCTATTTACTTTATACAGTAACAGGGATTTATTTGCTCTATACAGTAACAGTGATTTATTTACTCTATACAATAACAGGGATTTATTTACTCTATACAGTAACAGTGATTTATTTACTCTATACAGTAACAGGGATTTATTAGCTCTATACAGTAACAGTGATCTATTTACTTTATACAGTAACAGGGATTTATTTGCTCTATACAGTAACAGTGATTTATTTACTCTATACAGTAACAGTGATTTATTTACTCTATACAATAACAGGGATTTATTTACTCTATACAGTAACAGGGATTTATTTACTCTATACAATAACAGGGATTTATTTGCTCTATACAGTAACAGGGATTTATTTGCTCTATACAGTAACAGTGATTTATTTACTCTATACAATAACAGGGATTTATTTGCTCTATACAGTAACAGGGATTTATTTACTCTATACAATAACAGGGATTTATTTGCTCTATACAGTAACAGGGATTTATTTGCTCTATACAGTAACAGTGATTTATTTACTCTATACAATAACAGGGATTTATTTACTCTATACAGTAACAGGGATGTATTTACTCTATACAGCAACAGGGATGTATTTACTCTATACAGTAACGGGGATTTATTATCTCTATACAGTAACATTGGTTTATTTACTCTATACAGTAACAGGAATGTATTTACTCTATACAGTAACATTGGTTTATTTACTCTATACAGTAACAGGAATGTATTTACTCTATACAGTAACAGGAATGTATTTACTCTATACAGTAACAGGGATGTATTTACTCTATACAGTAACAGGGATGTATTTACTCTATACCGTAACGGGGATTTATTTACTCTATACAGTAACATTGGTTTATTTACTCTATACAGTAACAGGAATGTATTTACTCTATACAGTAACAGGAATGTATTTACTCTATACAGTAACAGGGATGTATTTACTCTATACAGTAACAGGAATGTATTTACTCTATACAGTAACAGGGATGTATTTACTCTATACAGTAACAGGGATGTATTTACTCTATACCGTAACGGGGATTTATTTACTCTATACAGTAACATTGGTTTATTTACTCTATACAGTAACAGGAATGTATTTACTCTATACAGTAACAGGAATGTATTTACTCTATACAGTAACAGGGATGTATTTACTCTATACAGTAACAGGGATGTATTTACTCTATACCGTAACGGGGATTTATTTACTCTATACAGTAACATTGGTTTATTTACTCTATACAGTAACAGGAATGTATTTACTCTATACAGTAACAGGGATGTATTTACTCTATACAGTAACAGGGATGTATTTACTCTATACAGTAACAGGAATGTATTTACTCTATACAGTAACAGGGATGTATTTACTCTATACAGTAACAGGAATGTATTTACTCTATACAGTAACAGGAATGTATTTACTCTATACAGTAACAGGAATGTATTTACTCTATACAGTAACAGGGATGTATTTACTCTATACAGTAACAGGAATGTATTTACTCTATACAGTAACAGGAATGTATTTACTCTATACAGTAACAGGGATGTATTTACTCTATACAGTAACAGGGATGTATTTACTCTATACCGTAACGGGGATTTATTTACTCTATACAGTAACATTGGTTTATTTACTCTATACAGTATTTACATTGATATTACATGAGAGCTGCGAGGCTGTAATATATCTTATTTCTAGTGGATAAGGGATACTCAGCCTGTATAAGTACCTGCCGGATATCCACACGCAACTATATTAGAAGCACAAGGGAAAAATACAGTTTAGTGTCCCTTTTAAATAATATATATATATATTGCATTATGCTGACTTTGAAGGTGCAGTTTTATTCTGGGACTGTTTGTAGGGGGCATGGGGGGCACAGACTGTATAATGGGGCAAACTTCTAAAATTGTAGCAACAGCCCTTTCGGAGTAAAACAAGAGTCCAGTAAATTCAGACGGTAATGAGCACTAGTGACTCTCACTGTGGCCCCTGCTGGACTCTCACTGTGGCCCCTGCTGGACTCTCACTGTGGCCCCTACTGGACTCTCACTGTGGCCCTTGCTGGACACTCACTGTGGCCCCTGCTGGACTCTCACTGTGGCCCCTGCTGGACTCTCATTGTGGCCCCTGCTGGACTCTCACTGTGGCCCCTACTGGACTCTCACTGTGGCCCTTGCTGGACACTCACTGTGGCCCCTGCTGGACTCTCACTGTGGCCCCTGCTGGACTCTCACTGTGGCCCCTGCTGGACTCTCACTGTGGCCCCTGCTGGACTCTCACTGTGGCCCCTCCTGGACTCTCACTGTGGCCCCTGCTGGACACTCACTGTGGCCCCTGCTGGACTCTCACTGTGGCCCCTGCTGGACTCTCACTGTGGCCCCTGCTGGACTCTCACTGTGGCCCCTGCTGGACACTCACTGTGGCCCCTGCTGGACTCTCACTGTGGCCCCTGCTGGACTCTCACTGTGGCCCCTGCTGGACTCTCACTATGGCCCCTACTGGACTCTCACTGTGGCCCCTGCTGGACACTCACTGTGGCCCCTGCTGGACTCTCACTGTGGCCCCTGCTGGACTCTCACTGTGGCCCCTGCTGGACTCTCACTGTGGCCCCTGCTGGACACTTAATGTGGCCCCTGCTGGACTCTCACTGTGGCCCCTTCTGGACACTCACTGCTGCCCCTGCTGGACACTCACTGTGGCCCCTACTGGACACTCACTGTGGCCCCTGCTGGACTCTCAATCTTCTCCTTTAATCTTTCGTTGCACTATAATCCTTTCGTTGCACTATAATCCTTGCGTTGCACTATAATCCTTTTGTTGCACTATAATCCTTGCGTTGCACTATAATCCTTTCGTTGCACTATAATCCTTGCGTTGCACTATAATCCTTTCGTTGCACTATAATCCTTGCGTTGCACTATAATCCTTGCGTTGCACTATAATCCTTTCGTTGCACTATAATCCTTTCGTTGCACTATAATCCTTGCGTTGCACTATAATCCTTGCGTTGCACTATAATCCTTTCACTGCAGTATATGTGTGTTTTGTGAGCTGAAGCAGAGGAGGGGGACGGACAGGTGAAATACAAGACTCTCTGTTTTTTGTTTTGTTTATTTGCCTTTGATGTTGAAATGGAGAATATATCCCAAAGCCTGATTGTGTGTTAGCACAATCCCCGCTGTGCTTTCATTCATTACTCTTCCTCAATGAATCACAGTGCAAATAGTCCCTGATCTTCTCTCCTTTAGTAAATATGGCTTTGAAAGGTTTTTTTTTTATCTCCTTTGACTTTTCAGTTTTACCCAGAAAACCAAAGGATCTGAAACTATTATCCCGAAGTTCATCAGAACTAGAGGTGTCATGGCAGCCAGGAGACAGCGGCATATACCCTCTGCTAGTGTGCACAGCGCAGGTATGTACATATAATGGGTCTGTACTAATGACAGTGACATGTTTATGGGTCAGTCCTTCCTAGGGCCAAAGTGTACTAATGACAGTGACATGTTTATGGGTCAGTCCTTCCTAGGGCCAAAGTGTACTAATGACAGTGACATGTTTATGGGTCAGTCCTTCCTAGGACCAAAGTGTTCTAATGACAGTGACATGTTTATGGGTCAGTCCTTCCTAGGGTCACAGTGTACTAATGACAGTGACATGTTTATGGGTCAGTCCTTCCTAGGGCCAAAGTGCACTAATGACAGTGACATGTTTATGGGTCAGTCCTTCCTAGGGCCAAAGTGTACTAATGACAGTGACATGTTTATGGGTCAGTCCTTCCTAGGGCCAAAGTGTACTAATGACAGTGACATGTTTATGGGTCAGTCCTTCCTAGTGCCAAAGTGTACTAATGACAGTGACATGTTTATGGGTCAGTCCTTCCTAGGAGCAAAGTGTATTAATGACAATGACATGTTTATGGGTCAGTCCTTCCTAGGGCCAAAGTGTACTAATGACAGTGACATGTTTATGGGTCAGTCCTTCCTAGGACCAAAGTGTACTAATGACAGTGACATGTTTATGGGTCAGTCCTTCCTAGGGCCAAAGTGTACTAATGACAGTGACATGTTTATGGGTCAGTCCTTCCTAGGGCCAAAGTGTACTAATGACAGTGACATGTGTATGGGTCAGTCCTTCCTAGGGCCAAAGTGTACTACTGACAGTGACATGTTTATGGGTCAGTCCTTCCTAGGATCAAAGTGTACTAATGACAGTGACATGTTTTTGGGTCAGTCCTTCCTAGGGCCAAAGTGCACTAATGACAGTGACATGTTTATGGGTCAGTCCTTCCTAGGGCCAAAGTGTACTAATGACAGTGACATGTTTATGGGTCAGTCCTTCCTAGGGCCAAAGTGCACTAATGACAGTGACATGTTTATGGGTCAGTACTTCCTAGGACCAAAGTGTACTAATGACAGTGACATGTTTTTGGGTCAGTCCTTCCTAGGGCCAAAGTGCACTAATGACAGTGACATGTTTATGGGTCAGTCCTTCCTAGGGCCAAAGTGTACTAATGACAGTGACATGTTTATGGGTCAGTCCTTCCTAGGGCCAAAGTGCACTAATGACAGTGACATGTTTATGGGTCAGTCCTTCCTAGGGCCAAAGTGTACTAATGACAGTGACATGTTTATGGGTCAGTCCTTCCTAGGACCAAAGTGTACTAATGACAGTGACATGTTTATGGGTCAGTCCTTCCTAGGGCCAAAGTGCACTAATGACAGTGACATGTTTATGGGTCAGTCCTTCCTAGGGCCAAAGTGTACTAATGACAGTGACATGTGTATGGGTCAGTCCTTCCTAGGACCAAAGTGTACTAATGACAGTGACATGTTTATGGGTCAGTCCTTCCTAGGACCAAAGTGTACTACTGACAGTGACATGTTTAAGAGACTGTCCCCTTGTGTTAAGCAGATGTTTTCATATGTTGAGACTCTGTTTTCTTTCTTAACTCGCTAACCGGGTCAAGTTACCAGTAAATAATTTTCACTTCTCTCCGCTGAGTGACTAATTACCAAACACTGAAATCAATTAGATGAGAGATTCCTTTGGTTTGAGTGTTTTCTTGCTGGGCTGGTATTTGAACTGGAAGGGTGGGGGTGGGGGGAATTACTCAACAATAACCCCGAATAGGTGGGGTCCCATTTCCCTGGAGAGATGGCTCCTCACATTAGAGAAAGGTTTGAAGGAGAGGATGAGACTGACTGGGGGGGCGGGGGGGGATTACTTAGATTTAGCTCTATGATTTACATGATAACTGAATACTTTATTATAGTAAATATGACCTCCCCCGTTCCATTCTCTCTGTCACCCGGTCTTTCTTGGAGAGGGGACAGTCACGCGTGACACATGGGTAATGACCTGATGAAGTGCATGAGGGGTGCGTGTGAGTTTCCTCTCCGTAGTCCTAGACCTCGAAAGAAGGAAGGAAACTTGCTGAGTATAACGTGTCTTCTTACTTCTTACTTCTCCATTGATTTAAAAACAGACTGTGTTAAGGGTGATTCACAGAGTAAACAACTGCTCAGTGTCATCTTTGAATATCTTCTCAATGCTCTTTTTGTTTGTTTTGTTACTTTTGTTCTGTTAGTTTGTTATTTGTATATTTGTACCCTGGGCTTTTCTCAGAATTAAACCGGATGGATTTTTATCATAGCTCCACCCACTGAAGGATCTCAGAAGAGTACAGCTGTATGCCGAGTAGACAAGCCTGTGCAGTTAGCTGGATGTGTGCATTATATGTATTTGCAGACAGCAAACAATCTGCATCTATCTCCTCTACTGACTGAGGAAGCTCTGGATGTATAGCCGGCATCGGAGACAGCCTGAAATCTGAATGCAACCAGCACTGGTTTTAATGATTCTGTGTGAGAATTGTATAAAACACTTGGCTGAAACCTAGGAGATAAACAAAAAACATATTGTCCCCATTGGGCCAGTGTAATGCTGAGGGCCCCGTAAAATAATACATTAAAGGGTCTAATGAGGCCCCATGTTGGCGTTGTGACTAGAGTTGAGCGGACACCTGGATGTTCGGGTACGGCCGAACTTCGGAAAAAAGTCCGGGTCCATGCTCGAACTTGACACCGAACCCCATTGAAATCAATGGGGACCCGAACTTTTGGCCACTAAAATGCCTCTAAAATAGTCCTGGAAAGGGCTAGAGGGCTGCAAAATGAAGTAAAATGTGGGTGAGTGTCCCCATTCATACGAATAGGTCAAAAGACATTCGGTTTATAGACTTTTGGTTTATAGAATTCATGTAATGCTATTGGCTATTCTATAAAAAGAAAGTCTATAAACAGAATGTCTTTTGGTTTATAGACTTTCGGTTTATGGAATACATGTAATGCTATTGGCTTTCTATAAACCGAAAATAGAGTCCCCATTCATAAGAAATTCTTATGAATGGGGACTCTATTTCGGTTTATAGAAAGCCCATAGCATTACATACAATGTAATCGCCGAACCCCGAACTCCAACACGGACATACAGTGAAATGCGAACAGTGCGGTTTGGGTTTGCTCAACACTAGTTGTGACCCCATTCATAAATATAAGTGGCCTCAAGGGGGCCATGAGCGGCCAAAGTACCCATGGTGGTCCCATATATTTAGTTAAATAAAATAACTTATTCAAAAGTCCTATCCATGACTGATTTTCAAATCGCCAATGGTTTTAAAAGCCGGTCAGTAGTAGGGGTGGGACAGGGAGGCTTCTGATTGGCTGACAGCAAAAGGGGGTTTAATAAGGTACTTCACTTGGGTTCCTTCTTTATTTTGCATTAAAAATGCGACCTTTCGGTAAAATAAAACTTACTTAAACTGCTTTATCTTACCCAATTCTCAGATTCACACAAATTTAATCAGTCGTAAATCCCTCCCTTTGGTAGACGGCTGGATTGCGCCTCCGTTAATAGCACTTTTTGTCGTGGGCTAATTCATGGATAATCCCATGTATTTCCAGGAACAAAGTATTGTGTACGTTTTTGTTTTTTTAATGCTGTTTTCCAGTCGTAGCTGCCTGATACGTGGAGCCGAGGTGCAGAGCGACATCTGCATTTCTAGTTTGTTTCGTTTTTTTCGACGTTCCCTATTTTCTGACAAACTGCGGTCACCAGAGTTTCATTTCTGGGCCCCGGGAACAACACACTGGGTTTACCAGGGGATTTTTTTGTCAACACGAAAAAAAAAAAAAAGTTTGTCTGTGGCCGGTGTTTTTTTTTAATTTTTTTTTTATTGGTCTGTGTTGACCAGCGTCTGCTATCATTGGCTGTATCCGCTTTCCAAAAAAAAAAAAAGTGTCAGCCAGTGGGACAGCCCCCGAAAAGATCCGATAAATCTGAGACTTATTATTTATTTTTTTTGCCCGTAGTATGATCCTAGGATATTTCCAGGGAATATATTTTACCGTGAGAAAGTGGTCTCAATTAGGGAACTGTCCCCTGAAACTGGGGACATCTGGATACCCGGCCCCCCCAAGAAGCAACAGGACCGTATATTGCTGGAGGCCACCCCAAGATCATTGGAAGTCACAATAGACATCCATGTCCTGATTACAGAAACATAGACTGTTAATGTCAGCCGATAAGAACCATTCAGCCATCTAATCTGCCCAATATCTTTTATAATATCCTCTCCTCTGTTACTGTACTGATTCCCTTTATGTATATAAATGTTTCTATCATATCCCCCTGTTACGTCCTTCCTCTATACATGTTAAGATGCTCTAACCTTTCCTGATAAGATTTATCCTTCAGTTCATGATACCGCAGACGTTGGTCCTTATTATCTGACTCTCTACCTCTTTCAGGCCATTCGTCCGCACACAGAGCTCCCCCACAGCAAGATCTACAACCAGAACCTCAATGTGCCCCCCCACAGCCACGTCATCGGTGGTCTGTCCCCCTACACCACCTACCATGTCCGCGTGGCCTGCTTGA
Organism: Pelodytes ibericus; assembly: GCA_036172795.1. Taxonomy (NCBI): domain Eukaryota; kingdom Metazoa; phylum Chordata; class Amphibia; order Anura; family Pelodytidae; genus Pelodytes; species Pelodytes ibericus. The sequence goes on along the minus strand of CM069861.1, from coordinate 4,259,363 downwards.
GCAGCGAAGGGGTGTCTCACTGGACGGACTGGGCGCCAATGAGAACCATGGAAGGAGGTACAGTGAACATCTCTGACTTACCGCGTGACGCTGATTACTCTCTCCGCCTCTGATCGCCATGTTTCTCAATGTCTAAATCACACATTAGATTATGAAAGTAGTTCATTTGCATATTGATCCCCACGATGATGTCATAAACAGGAGACACCTGTAACCTATGCATTTGCTGCAACTTTGCCGAAACAATGTATTTATTTATTTATATTTTTTGTCACTTTTGTTCTTAACATAGAAGCGAAAAAAAATGATTGGCCCTAGTATGAGAATGAGCTGCCATATACCTGCCATATTGTCCTCTGACCGGCAGCCATGATTATTTCTTAGGGTCTGCTCTGTTGATACCCTGGAAAGGGTCTCTTTCTGCATCAGCAGAGAGAGAGAGAGAGAGAGAGAGACTCTGGCAGACCAGGATCAGAAGACCAGCCACCTAACCGGCTCCACCTCAGCTCTGAGGCAGAGCCAAGACTCAACGTCCATGTGTCTCTGAAGATTCACACTGACTTTAATAAAGAGAAGGGGGAACTGAAAAAAAGGTTCCTTACCCTATAGATCACGCATCTGTAACCACGCAAAAAACTAAAATTAGCCATGTTGATGAGGTAATCAGCAGGAACATGGCTCATTGTGTGGTAATGGGGGGGGGAGGGTGAGGGTCTTAAAGCGTCAGAATCAATCAAGACAAAATGCCAGATTGAATGCTCTGTCAATAATCCAGCTGATGTGTAAAGGAATGGTATAAATCAGATTAGCATCCTGTCTGGAGATCCATGACTATAGATAGGTGGGTCCCAGGTAATTACAATATGCCCCCTTACAGGCAAAGCTTGTGGTTCGTTTTGGAAACAAAGGGCTTATTCACTAAATGGCGGGTTGCGTTGGTCTGACCGCCAACGTGGAAGAGTGTGAGACAACTTGGCCACGGTCTCTAGCTCGGCTCTTTTTCCAAGCCCTTTAGCTATGTCGGTTTAATGTTTCGTAACATGCTGTCAATGTACAGCATTGTTTAATGAATGAAGCACAGAGATCAGTGATTCACACTGATAGACGGGGGGGGGGGGGGGGCAAAACCCTGCCCTATTCCTTATCCCACCTTCCTCATCCTCGCTCGTCACTTGACACCCAGCCACATCTTTCTGGTTTTAAATCAATTTGTATTGACACAGACGGTAATCACTTTATTAACAGACAAATTGTAACAATATCCGATCCATCTCATCAGCTGTACGGATTTCTCTTTGCCATAAGTCAGATGTCTATTTGGCTCCACCATTCCTGTACTGGCCACGGGGACTAAGTCTGACTATAGTACGGTTGGTTGTTCCCCTATAGCCAGTAAACGATGCCATATAGTAAAAAGGCTGACATAATAGCAAACAAGTCCCATCGGCACTCACTTCTCAAACAGTGCCGGGTGTAGGGGTCCACCGGGGGGGTCTACAGCGTTATGGCATAACTCCCAACATTTTAAACTGCCAAAGGGGGACAATTTTGTTTGTGCGGCTGCGGGAGGGGCATACCCCCCACCCCAGCCCCCCTAATCTCTAAACACATTCCCTGCAGTGTAAATACTCTGTATGGTGGGGATCTTATTGCTGTGGAGTCTGCGATACACTCACACAGCTAATATTCCCAGCCCCTCGAAAATAAAGACACCAGAGGAGGAAAGAGAGACAGAGGGAGCAACAAATAGGAACTGTCTCTCCTAAAGAGCAGGTCATGCAGACTTCTCCTGTTTCTCTTCTACCCTCATTCCATCTCCTCCCTTCCCCATCATTTAATGTGATGCTTCTCATTCTGTCCTTCCCTATTCCTGGATCCTCCACCCGTCCCTCTCTCCTTATCCCCAAAACGCGTCTCCTTTCCCTCTCGCCCCCCTCTTCCCATGGTTAATTAATATACAAGACACAGACATGTCTCCCTGCTCGGCTGTCTGAGTGCTGACACAGGCATTAAATGCTTCATGTGCCTTGGTTTGTTAAACCAACAGATTCAAATCGTCTCCTGATAGAGCTGTACGGAGCAAAGATGAGATACTTTATGTGTAATTCAAAAAGCCTCCACTCAACGCAATCTTTCCATGAAACAGAAGTTCATTTTTCGCCGACTGTTGTCCTTTAATTCACAACATGTAAACTGGCGGAACGAACTCAAAAAAAAGGACAAAAAATGTAACTGAAACAGGGAAGTGAGACACAAATCCCATATGTGTCTATATTTTTAGAAAACCAGTAATATTTCCTCATAACTTATTATTTATTTATAAATCAGCATCATATTCCACAGAACTGAACAGCAGGATAGCAAAGCGCTGTACCAAAATTATACTAATAATAATATTATACTAATAATAATATTATACTAATAATAATATTACACGCTATACTACAATTATACTAATAATAATATTATACTAATAATAATATTACACGCTATACTACAATTATACTAATAATAATATTATACTAATAATAATATTACACGCTATACTAAAATTATACTAATAATAATATTATACTAATAATAATATTACACGCTATACCAAAATTATACTAATAATAATATTATACTAATAATAATATTATACTAATAATAATATTACACGCTATACTACAATTATACTAATAATAATATTATACTAATAATAATATTACACGCTATACTACAATTATACTAATAATAATATTATACTAATAATAATATTACACGCTATACTAAAATTATACTAATAATAATATTATACTAATAATAATATTACACGCTATACTACAATTATACTAATAATAATATTATACTAATAATAATATTACACGCTATACTACAATTATACTAATAATAATATTACACGCTATACTACAATTATACTAATAATAATATTATACTAATAATAATATTACACGCTATACTAAAATTATACTAATAATAATATTATACTAATAATAATATTATACGCTATACTAAAATTATACTAATAATAATATTACACGCTATACTAAAATTATACTAATAATAATATTATACTAATAATAATATTACACGCTATACTAAAATTATACTAATAATAATATTATACTAATAATAATATTATACGCTATACTAAAATTATACTAATAATAATATTATACTAATAATAATATCACACGCTATACTAAAATTATACTAATAATAATATTATACTAATAATAATATTACACGCTATACTAAAATTATACTACTAATATTATACTAATAATAATATTACACGCTATACTAAAATTATACTACTAATAATATTATACTAATAATAATATTACACGCTATACTAAAATTATACTAATAATAATATTATACTAATAAAAACATTACATGCTATACTAATATTATAATAATATTATACTAATACCAATATTATACACTATACTAATATTATACTAATAATAACATTACATTCTATACTAATATTATACTAATAATTATATTATACTAATAATAACATTATACTAATACACTGACATGAATTTGTTTGCTGGGGTTGGACTGAAAGTGACAAAATATAAATATTATACAAATAACAGGTGATAAAAATCCACTTTTGTTCCAGTCTATGGTGACATATTTAAGGTGTGCTTGCTGGCACCCTGGCTGAATTCCCTTTATACTCATGGCAGTGAGCACATTAAACTGGTACTATAATTAATATTAACACATGAAGGATGCCAGTCTATGCTCTAACACTATACTATGTCACACCCCTCTCTCTGTCTTCCAATAGTTCCCTCTGGACCTCCTGAAAATGTAACCGCAATAAGAAATGGCAGTGCAACCATTGTGAAATGGGGGGAACCAAGAGCCCCAATCAACGGCTTATTGATAGGGTACAAACTGGCATATCAAACCAAAGAAGCAGAAGAGGTACAAATAGTGTGTGTGAGGGGGAGGCTGGCACTGTGCTGTGTGTGAGGGGGAGGCTGGCACTGTGCTGTGTGTGAGGGGGAGGCATGCACTGTGCTGTGTGTGAGGGGGAGGCTGGCACTGTGCTGTGTGTGAGGGGGAGGCTGGCACTGTGCTGTGTGTGAGGGAGAGGCTGGCACTGTGCTGTGTGTGAGGGGGAGGCTGGCACTGTGCTGTGTGTGAGGGGCAGGCTGGCACTGTGCTGTGTGTGAGGGGGAGGCTGGCACTGTGCTGTGTGTGAGGGGGAGGCATGCACTGTGCTGTGTGTGAGGGGCAGGCTGGCACTGTGCTGTGTGTGAGGGGGAGGCTGGCACTGTGCTGTGTGTGAGGGGGAGGCTGGCACTGTGCTGTGTGTGAGGGGGAGGCATGCACTGTGCTGTGTGTGAGGGAGAGGCTGGCACTGTGCTGTGTGTGAGGGGGAGGCTGGCACTGTGCTGTGTGTGAGGGAGAGGCTGGCACTGTGCTGTGTGTGAGGGGGAGGCTGGCACTGTGCTGTGTGTGAGGGGGAGGCTGGCACTGTGCTGTGTGTGAGGGAGAGGCTGGCACTGTGCTGTGTGTGAGGGGGAGGCTGGCACTGTGCTGTGTGTGAGGGGGAGGCTGGCACTGTGCTGTGTGTGAGGGGGAGGCTGGCACTGTGCTGTGTGTGAGGGAGAGGCTGGCACTGTGCTGTGTGTGAGGGGGAGGCATGCACTGTGCTGTGTGTGAGGGGGAGGCTGGCACTGTGCTGTGTGTGAGGGAGAGGCTGGCACTGTGCTGTGTGTGAGGGAGAGGCTGGCACTGTGCTGTGTGTGAGGGGGAGGCTGGCACTGTGCTGTGTGTGAGGGAGAGGCTGGCACTGTGCTGTGTGTGAGGGGGAGGCTGGCACTGTGCTGTGTGTGAGGGGGAGGCTGGCACTGTGCTGTGTGTGAGGGGGAGGCTGGCACTGTGCTGTGTGTGAGGGGGAGGCTGGCACTGTGCTGTGTGTGAGGGGGAGGCTGGCACTGTGCTGTGTGTGAGGGAGAGGCTGGCACTGTGCTGTGTGTGAGGGGGAGGCTGGCACTGTGCTGTGTGTGAGGGGGAGGCTGGCACTGTGCTGTGTGTGAGGGGGAGGCTGGCACTGTGCTGTGTGTGAGGGGGAGGCTGGCACTGTGCTGTGTGTGAGGGAGAGGCTGGCACTGTGCTGTGTGTGAGGGGGAGGCTGGCACTGTGCTGTGTGTGAAGGAGAGGCTGGCACTGTGCTGTGTGAGGGGGAGGCTGGCACTGTGCTGTGTGTGAGGGAGAGGCTGGCACTGTGCTGTGTGTGAGGGGGAGGCTGGCACTGTGCTGTGTGTGAGGGGGAGGCTGGCACTGTGCTGTGTGTGAGGGGGAGGCTGGCACTGTGCTGTGTGTGAGGGGGAGGCTGGCACTGTGCTGTGTGTGAGGGGGAGGCTGGCACTGTGCTGTGTGTGAGGGGGAGGCTGGCACTGTGCTGTGTGTGAGGGAGAGGCTGGCACTGTGCTGTGTGTGAGGGGGAGGCTGGCACTGTGCTGTGTGTGAAGGAGAGGCTGGCACTGTGCTGTGTGAGGGGGAGGCTGGCACTGTGCTGTGTGTGAGGGAGAGGCTGGCACTGTGCTGTGTGTGAGGGGGAGGCTGGCACTGTGCTGTGTGTGAGGGGGAGGCTGGCACTGTGCTGTGTGTGAGGGGGAGGCTGGCACTGTGCTGTGTGTGAGGCAGAGGCTGGCACTGTGCTGTGTGTGAGGGAGAGGCTGGCACTGTGCTGTGTGTGAGGGGGAGGCTGGCACTGTGCTGTGTGTGAAGGAGAGGCTGGCACTGTGCTGTGTGAGGGGGAGGCTGGCACTGTGCTGTGTGTGAGGGAGAGGCTGGCACTGTGCTGTGTGTGAGGGGGAGGCTGGCACTGTGCTGTGTGTGAGGGGGAGGCTGGCACTGTGCTGTGTGTGAGGGGGAGGCTGGCACTGTGCTGTGTGTGAGGGGGAGGCTGGCACTGTGCTGTGTGTGAGGGGGAGGCTGGCACTGTGCTGTGTGTGAGGGGGAGGCTGGCACTGTGCTGTGTGTACGTGTGATGGTGTAGTAGTGTGCTGTGTGTACGTGTGATGGTGTAGAGTGTGCTGTGTGTACGTGTGATGGTGTAGAGTGTGCTGTGTGTACGTGTGATGGTGTAGTAGTGTGCTGTGTGTACGTGTGATGGTGTAGAAGTGTGTGGAGGGGGGTAGGCTGGCACTGTGCTGTCTGTACGTGTGATGGTGTACAGTGTGCTGTGTGTACGTGTGATGGTGTAGTAGTGTGCTGTGTGTATGTGTGATGGTGTACAGTGTGCTGTGTGTACGTGTGATGGTGTAAAGTGTGTGGAGGGGGGTAGGCTGGCACTGTGCTGTCTGTACGTGTGATGGTGTAGTAGTGTGCTGTGTGTACGTGTTATGGTGTAGTAGTGTGTGGAGGGGGGTAGGCTGGCACTGTGCTGTGTGTACGTGTGATGGTGTAGAGTGTGCTGTGTGTACGTGTGATGGTGTAGAGTGTGCTGTGTGTACGTGTGATGGTGTAGTAGTGTGCTGTGTGTACGTGTGATGGTGTACAGTGTGCTGTGTGTACGTGTGATGGTGTACAGTGTGCTGTCTGTACGTGTGATGGTGTACAGTGTGCTGTCTGTACGTGTGATGGTGTACAGTGTGCTGTGTGTACGTGTGATGGTGTACAGTGTGCTGTCTGTACGTGTGATGGTGTACAGTGTGCTGTGTGTACGTGTGATGGTGTACAGTGTGCTGTCTGTACGTGTGATGGTGTAGTAGTGTGGGGAGGGGGGTAGGCTGGCACTGTGCTGTGTGATGGTGTAGTAATGTGCTGTGTGTACGTGTGATGGTGTACAGTGTGTGGAGGGGGGTAGGCTGGCACTGTGCTGTGTGTACGTGTGATGGTGTACAGTGTGCTGTGTGTACGTGTGATGGTGTAGCAGTGTGCGGTGGGGGGTAGGCTGGCACTGGTTGTACTGTACATGGTGTTTGCGTCCTGCAGGTTGTAATGGATGTTGGTCTGAATAATGAAGTTCGGTTGGAGATGCTTCATACTGTTGATAATCTGACGGTCAGGGTTACTGCCTACACCATCGCTGGGGAGGGTCCGTGGAGTCCGGCTGTCATCGAATCTCTCACAGGTAATGTTACAGCTCATCTCAGGACTGGTTACTACAGCATCTTCACATGTATAGCTTGGAGGAAGGACGTAACGGGGGGGGATATGATAGAAACATTTATATACATAAAGGGAATCAACACAGTAACGGAGGAGAGTATATTTATATGGAGATAAACTACCACAACTAGAGGAAATTAGAGGGGCAACGATTTAATGTAATATCAGGAAGTATTACTTTACTGAGAGGGTAGTGGATGTATGGAATAGTCTTCCAGTAGAAGTGGTAGAGGTTAATACAGTGAAGGAGTTTAAGCATGCATGGGATAGGTATAAGGCTATCCTAGATATAAGATAAGGCCAGGGACTAATGAAAGTATTACTTTACTGAGAGGGTAGTGGATGCATGGAATAGTCTTCCAGTAGAAGTGGTAGAGGTTAATACGGTGAAGGAGTTTAAGCATGCATGGGATAGGTATAAGGCTATCCTAGATATAAGATAAGACCAGGGACTAATGAAAGTATTACTTTACTGAGAGGGTAGTGGGTGTATGGAATAGTCTTCCAGTAGAAGTGGTAGAGGTTAATACAGTGAAGGAGTTTAAGCATGCGTGGGATAGGTATAAGGCTATCCTAGATATAAGATAAGGCCAGGGACTAATGAAAGTATTACTTTACTGAGAGGGTAGTGGATGCATGGAATAGTCTTCCAGTAGAAGTGGTAGAGGTTAATACGGTGAAGGAGTTTAAGCATGCATGGGATAGGTATAAGGCTATCCTAGATATAAGATAAGACCAGGGACTAATGAAAGTATTACTTTACTGAGAGGGTAGTGGGTGTATGGAATAGTCTTCCAGTAGAAGTGGTAGAGGTTAATACAGTGAAGGAGTTTAAGCATGCATGGGATAGGTATAAGGCTATCCTAGATATAAGATAAGGCCAGGGACTAATGAAAGTATTACATTACTGAGAGGGTAGTGGGTGCATGGAATAGTCTTCCAGTAGAAGTGGTAGAGGTTAATACAGTAAAGGAGTTTAAGCATGCATGGGATAGGTATAAGGCTATCCTAGATATAAGATAAGGCCAGGGACTAATGAAAGTATTACATTACTGAGAGGGTAGTGGATGCATGGAATAGTTTTCCAGTAGAAGTGGTAGAGGTTAATACAGTGAAGGAGTTTAAGCATGCATGGGATAGGTATAAGGCTATCCTAGATATAAGATAAGTCCAGGGACTAATGAAAGTATTACTTTACTGAGAGGGTAGTGGGTGTATGGAATAGTCTTCCAGTAGAAGTGGTAGAGGTTAATACAGTGAAGGAGTTTAAGCATGCATGGGATAGGTATAAGGCTATCCTAGATATAAGATAAGGCCAGGGACTAATGAAAGTATTACATTACTGAGAGGGTAGTGGATGCATGGAATAGTCTTCCAGTAGAAGTGGTAGAGGTTAATACAGTGAAGGAGTTTAAGCATGCATGGGATAGGTATAAGGCTATCCTAGATATAAGATAAGGTCAGGGACTAATGAAAGTATTACTTTACTGAGAGGGTAGTGGATGTATGGAATAGTCTTCCAGTAGAAGTGGTAGAGGTTAATACAGTGAAGGAGTTTAAGCATGCATGGGATAGGTATAAGGCTATCCTAGATATAAGATAAGGCCAGGGACTAATGAAAGTATTACATTACTGAGAGGGTAGTGGATGTATGGAATAGTCTTCCAGTAGAAGTGGTAGAGGTTAATACAGTAAAGGAGTTTAAGCATGCATGGGATAGGTATTGGCTATCCTAGATATAAGATAAGGTCAGGGACTAATGAAAGTATTACATTACTGAGAGGGTAGTGGATGCATGGAACAGTTTTCCAGTAGAAGTGGTAGAGGTTAATACAGTGAAGGAGTTTAAGCATGCATGGGATAGATATAAGGCTATCCTAGATATAAGATAAGTCCAGGGACTAATGAAAGTATTACTTTACTGAGAGGGTAGTGGGTGTATGGAATAGTCTTCCAGTAGAAGTGGTAGAGGTTAATACAGTGAAGGAGTTTAAGCATGCATGGGATAGGTATAAGGCTATCCTAGATATAAGATAAGGTCAGGGACTAATGAAAGTATTACTTTACTGAGAGGGTAGTGGATGTATGGAATAGTCTTCCAGTAGAAGTGGTAGAGGTTAATACAGTGAAGGAGTTTAAGCATGCGTGGGATAGGTATAAGTCTATCCTAGATATAAGATAAGGCCAGGGACTAATGAAAGTATTACATTACTGAGAGGGTAGTGGATGCATGGAATAGTCTTCCAGTAGAAGTGGTAGAGGTTAATACAGTGAAGGAGTTTAAGCATGCGTGGGATAGGTATAAGTCTATCCTAGATATAAGATAAGGCCAGGGACTAATGAAAGTATTACATTACTGAGAGGGTAGTGGATGCATGGAATAGTCTTCCAGTAGAAGTGGTAGAGGTTAATACAGTGAAGGAGTTTAAGCATGCATGGGATAGGTATAAGGCTATCCTAGATATAAGATAAGGTCAGGGACTAATGAAAGTATTACATTACTGAGAGGGTAGTGGGTGCATGGAATAGTCTTCCAGTTGAAGTGGTAGAGGTTAATACAGTGAGGGAGTTTAAGCATGCGTGGGATAGGTATAAGGCTATCCTAGATATAAGATAAGGCCAGGGACTAATGAAAGTATTACATTACTGAGAGGGTAGTGGATGTATGGAATAGTCTTCCAGTAGAAGTGGTAGAGGTTAATACAGTGAAGGAGTTTAAGCATGCGTGGGATAGGTATAAGGCTATCCTAGATATAAGATAAGGCCAGGGACTAATGAAAGTATTACATTACTGAGAGGGTAGTGGATGCATGGAATAGTCTCCCAGCAGAAGTGGTAGAGGTTAATACAGTGAAGGAGTTTAAGCATGCATGGGATAGGTATAAGGCTATCCTAGATATAAGATAAGGTCAGGGACTAATGAAAGTATTACTTTACTGAGAGGGTAGTGGATGTATGGAATAGTCTTCCAGTAGAAGTGGTAGAGGTTAATACAGTGAAGGAGTTTAAGCATGCATGGGATAGGTATAAGGCTATCCTAGATATAAGATAAGGCCAGGGACTAATGAAAGTATTACATTACTGAGAGGGTAGTGGATGTATGGAATAGTCTTCCAGTAGAAGTGGTAGAGGTTAATACAGTAAAGGAGTTTAAGCATGCATGGGATAGGTATTGGCTATCCTAGATATAAGATAAGGTCAGGGACTAATGAAAGTATTACATTACTGAGAGGGTAGTGGATGCATGGAATAGTTTTCCAGTAGAAGTGGTAGAGGTTAATACAGTGAAGGAGTTTAAGCATGCATGGGATAGATATAAGGCTATCCTAGATATAAGATAAGTCCAGGGACTAATGAAAGTATTACTTTACTGAGAGGGTAGTGGGTGTATGGAATAGTCTTCCAGTAGAAGTGGTAGAGGTTAATACAGTGAAGGAGTTTAAGCATGCGTGGGATAGGTATAAGTCTATCCTAGATATAAGATAAGGCCAGGGACTAATGAAAGTATTACATTACTGAGAGGGTAGTGGATGCATGGAATAGTCTTCCAGTAGAAGTGGTAGAGGTTAATACAGTGAAGGAGTTTAAGCATGCATGGGATAGGTATAAGGCTATCCTAGATATAAGATAAGGTCAGGGACTAATGAAAGTATTACATTACTGAGAGGGTAGTGGGTGCATGGAATAGTCTTCCAGTTGAAGTGGTAGAGGTTAATACAGTGAGGGAGTTTAAGCATGCGTGGGATAGGTATAAGGCTATCCTAGATATAAGATAAGGCCAGGGACTAATGAAAGTATTACATTACTGAGAGGGTAGTGGATGTATGGAATAGTCTTCCAGTAGAAGTGGTAGAGGTTAATACATTGAAGGAGTTTAAGCATGCATGGGATAGGTATAAGGCTATCCTAGATATAAGATAAGGCCAGGGACTAATGAAAGTATTACATTACTGAGAGGGTAGTGGATGTATGGAATAGTCTTCCAGTAGAAGTGGTAGAGGTTAATACATTGAAGGAGTTTAAGCATGCATGGGATAGGTATAAGGCTATCCTAGATATAAGATAAGGCCAGGGACTAATGAAAGTATTACATTACTGAGAGGGTAGTGGATGTATGGAATAGTCTTCCAGTAGAAGTGGTAGAGGTTAATACAGTGAAGGGGTTTAAGCATCCATGGGATAGGTATAAGGCTATCCTAGATATAAGATAAGGTCAGGGACTAATGAAAGTATTACATTACTGAGAGGGTAGTGGATGCATGGAATAGACTTCTAGTAGAAGTGGTAGAGGTTAATACAGTGAAGGAGTTTAAGCATGCATGGGATAGGTATAAGGCTATCCTAGATATACGATAAGGCCGGGGACTAATGAAAGTATTACATTACTGAGAGGGTAGTGGATGCATGGAATAGTCTTCCAGTAGAAGTGGTAGAGGTTAATACAGTGAAGGGGTTTAAGCATGCATGGGATAGGTATAAGGCTATCCTAGATATACGATAAGGCCGGGGACTAATGAAAGTATTACATTACTGAGAGGGTAGTGGATGCATGGAATAGTCTTCCAGTAGAAGTGGTAGAGGTTAATACAGTGAAGGGGTTTAAGCATGCATGGGATAGGTATAAGGCTATCCTAGATATAAGATAAGGTCAGGGACTAATGAAAGTATTACTTTACTGAGAGGGTAGTGGATGTATGGAATAGCCTTCCAGTAGAAGTGGTAGAGGTTAATACAGTGAAGGAGTTTAAGCATGCATGGGATAGGTATAAGACTATCCTAGATATAAGATAAGGCCAGGGACTAATGAAAGTATTACATTACTGAGAGGGTAGTGGATGCATGGAATAGTCTCCCAGTAGAAGTGGTAGAGGTTAATACAGTGAAGGAGTTTAAGCATGCATGGGATAGGTATAAGGCTATCCTAGATATAAGATAAGGCCAGGGACTAATGAAAGTATTACATTACTGAGAGGGTAGTGGATGCATGGAATAGTCTCCCAGCAGAAGTGGTAGATGTTAATACAGTGAAGGAGTTTAAGCATGCATGGGATAGGTATAAGGCTATCCTAGATATAAGATAAGGCCAGGGGCTAATGAAAGTATTACATTACTGAGAGGGTAGTGGATGTATGGAATAGTCTTCCAGTAGAAGTGGTAGAGGTTAATACAGTGAAGGAGTTTAAGCATGCGTGGGATAGGTATAAGGCTATCCTAGATATAGGATAAGGCCAGGGACTAATGAAAGTATTATATTACTGAGAGGGTAGTGGATGTATGGAATAGTCTTCCAGTAGAAGTGGTAGAGGTTAATACAGTGAAGGAGTTTAAGCATGCATGGGATAGGTATAAGGCTATCCTAGATATAAGATAAGGCCAGGGACTAATGAAAGTATTACATTACTGAGAGGGTAGTGGGTGCATGGAATAGTCTTCCAGTAGAAGTGGTAGAGGTTAATACAGTGAAGGAGTTTAAGCATGCATGGGATAGGTATAAGGCTATCCTAGATATAAGATAAGGCCAGAAACTAATGAAAGGATTCAGATTATTTTTGGCAGATTAATCACTATTGTTATTCTTTTCTAGATGGATCCACACTTTTTACTCCCCAAGGTAAGAGTGATGTGATTTGTTGTCTTGGAGGGAGACTCATGATAAAACATATATTTAATATCACTAAAGCCAAAAATTCCGAGGGTAACAGTAAGCGATTTTACCCACCAGACAGGCCAGCGATCTGCTTCTCCCACCGAAACCCTAATCTCACGCCTTTCCCACCGCTGCAAGGGATTCTGGGAAGGCACATGCAAATATTGTTACCAACCATCACTGTCCAAGCTAATTTGCATATACCAACCCAGAATCCTTTGCGACGGTGGTACCAGTGTGAGATTAGGATTTATTGTGGGAATAGCAGGTCTCTGGGCTTGTCTGGTGGGATGTATATAAAAGTCTGAATTCTCGTCCTTTGCCACTGATTTCATGTAAAGATTAATTTTGTGGCAAGGATCTAAACAGAAACCAGTGGAGTGTTCCTTGCTGATTGTTACCCCTAGGTATCTCTCGTGGAGTGTTACTGCCCCCGCTGACCTGTTTCTGCTGTTTTCTCAGCCGTCAGAGAGAATTTCGCCCCCATCTTCGCCTGGCATTGGTGGTACGTGGTCCTGGCCGTTGTCGTGGCCTTCCTGTGTGCCATGTTTGTTGCTCTCTTCCTTGCTCGGCTCCGGAAGAAGGAGACGCGTTTCGGGTGAGTTTTTTGGCACTGTCTGCCCCCCTCGTGGTACCCGGACGTTTTCTGATGCAGACACGGTTTGTGTTTTCAGAGAGGCATTTGAGCCCACCATGGAGCAGGGGGAGCTGGTTGTCCATTATCGAGTGAGAAAGTCTTACAGCCGGAGGACCACGGAGGCCACGTGTAAGCATACTTGACATCTTTTGCTCCCAGGACTGATGCCACGTGATGTCACACGTGGTATAGATACTGGTGTCAGGAGTCATTTACTCACATATAGACTGTGTATGGCTGCTGGATATACACAACACAAGCACAATGCAGCCTCTCAGTAACTTGTGCATGGACAGTATAAAAAAAAACGTGACTGTCGCGACAAATTCAGGCCTGTTTGTAACTATGGGTACTGTTGGGTGTATTAGACACAGGATCTAATATTATTTTTGTATTAAGATTAGTCCTGTTACCCCAAATGCACCTCCCCCCCCCCCCCCCCCCCCATCTATCGCCCCCTGTTTTCCTGAGAGAGAAGTATCTGGAGTTTGCTGACGGCACAAGTGATGCAGGAGTGTCGGGGGATCTGTTCTTTCGGATCCTTTTTGGCTGCACGCCAGGAAAACACGGCTCATGTTTTGTACATGGAGTTTTATCACCATCGAGATCCAAATGATGACTTACCCCAAACAGACCCTCCGCCCAATGACTGCATGTGCCGGGGGCTGGGGGGGGCTACACAGGGCTAGAGGCTCCCTCTAACAGATTACGGGTCTCAATCAGTACGACTTGTGTCACACCATCTCTGCTGGGAGGCTGGACTATGCATCAACTACACTAGCTAATGTTCTGTCTCCTGTTTGTTCATGTGACGCTTCATTCAGTGTTGAATTTCTGCACGTCTGTGACGGTTTATAGCGTACACACGGGCCGCACGCTAACTAACTCCACATTATCCCTTCTCCCACCAGTGAATCGCCTCGGCATCAGCGATGACTTGAAGGAGAAGCTCCGTGATGTCATGGTGGACAGACACAAGCTGGCTCTTGGGAAGACCCTCGGAGAGGGTGGGTGCTCTGCTTACAGCTCATCCCCCCTTCATACAAACCTGTGGGTGCCGCGTGCTGCTCCTCCATCACTAGCTAACTATACCTCATAATCAGATGAGTAAACCTCATTCCCCCAACTGATCACCCTGCACTGCCCACAACTGATCCAACTGCCCTGCCCCCAACTGACCCACCCTGCCCCCAACTGACCCGCACTGCCCCCAACTGATCCAACTGACCCGCACTGCCCCCAACTGACCCGCACTGCCCCCTACTGACCCACACTGCCCCCAACTGATCCAACTGACCCGCACTGCCCCCAACTGACCCACCCTGCCCCCAACTGACCCGCACTGCCCCCAACTGATCCAACTGACCCATCCTGCCCCCAACTGCCCCGCACTGCCCCCAACTGATCCAACTGACCCACCCTGCCCCCAACTGACCCGCACTGCCCCCAACTGACCCGCACTGACCCCTACTGACCCACACTGCCCCCAACTGATCCAACTGACCCGCCATGCCCCCAACTGACCCGCACTGCCCCCAACTGATCCAACTGACCCACCCTGCCCCCAACTGATCCAACTGACCCACACTGCCCCTTAACTGATCCAACTGACCCACCCTGCCCCCAACTGCCCCACCCTGCCCCAACTGATCACCCTGCACTGCCCCCAACTGATCCAACTGACCCGCACTGCCCCCAACTGACCTGCACTGCCCCAACTGACCCGCACTGCCCCCACTTGATCACCCCGCACTGCCCCCAACTGAACCACCCTGCCCCCAACTGATCCAACTGACCCACACTGCCCCCTTCTGACCCGCACTGCCCCCAAATGATCTGCACTGCCCCCCAACTGATTCAACTGACCTGCACTGCCCCCTACTGACCCGCACTGCCCCCAAATGATCTGCACTGCCCCCAACTCATCCGCCCAGCACACAATTGACCCGCACTGCCCCCAACTGATCCGCACTGCCCCCAACTGATCTGCTGTGCCCCAGAATTAAACCCGCACTGCCCCAGACTGGCCTGCGCCCCCTTCCTTGACCACATCCCACTGACCAAGACTGTCCCAGCTCACACTGCCCCCTCCCAGCCTGCACTGCCATTAATGAGCGAGACTCTTCCAGCGAGTCCCCCGTGCAAGCCAAGCTATATGGGAGCAGTAACTCGATCCTCTGACAAACAACTTCCTTCCCTTCCTCGTCCTCCACACTCTGGGAAAACGATTGGAAGTGTTCCTCCTATAATGATATCCTGGGAGACCGAGCTGCAGCCATTAAACCCTTACAGCCACCGGCATGGCGTCCTGGGACAACTCCCAGCCTGCTCTGCAGCCCACAAGTACTGGCCGCGACTCTCTGGCTGCTGAGTGTGGTGCCAGGAATGCCAGATGCCTTGGGATCTCTGGTCCCATCAGGGTTCATGCTGGTTCCTCTCAGCACCAAGAGCTTCATTCACGGAAGAGGAAAATGAATAAAGAATAACTTCAAATCCATCTCGGCTACTTTGGCCTTAATTTGCAATTCCCTCTTTCATGAATAAAAACCAGAGCTTTTACTTCTACTCATTTCCAGATGTTTTATGGAATTTTTTCCAAACTCCTTAACAAATCTGATCACAATTTCCAGGTTTAGTACATTTCAATTCAGTTTGAAAATTATCAAACAGTCTTGCAGTGAGTCCTGCAGTGGGGCTGGCAGTGAGTCCTGCAGTGGGGCTGGCAGTGAGTCCTGCAGTGGGGCTGGCAGTGAGTCCTGCAGTGGGGCTGGCAGTGAGTCCTGCAGTGGGGCTGGCAGTGAGTCCTGCAGTGGGGCTGGCAGTGAGTCCTGCAGTGGGGCTGGCAGTGAGTCCTGCAGTGGGGCTGGCAGTGAGTCCTGCAGTGGGGCTGGCAGTGAGTCCTGCAGTGGGGCTGGCAGTGAGTCCTGCAGTGGGGCTGGTAGTGAGTCCTGCAGTGGGGCTGGCAGTGAGTCTTGCAGTGGGGCTGGCAGTGAGTCCTGCAGTGGGGCTGGCAGTGAGTCCTGCAGTGGGGCTGGCAGTGAGTCCTGCAGTGGGGCTGGCAGTGAGTCCTGCAGTGGGGCTGGCAGTGAGTCCTGCAGTGGGGCTGGCAGTGAGTCCTGCAGTGGGGCTCGCAGTGAGTCCTGCAGTGGGGCTGGCAGTGAGTCCTGCAGTGGGGCTGGCAGTGAGTCCTGCAGAGGGGCTGGCAGTGAGTCCTGCAGTGGGGCTGGCAGTGAGTCCTGCAGTGGGGCTGGCAGTGAGTCCTGCAGTGGGGCTGGCAGTGAGTCCTGCAGTGGGGCTGGCAGTGAGTCCTGCAGTGAATCTTGCAGTGGGGCTGGCAGTGAGTCCTGCAGTGAATCTTGCAGTGGGGCTGGCAGTGAGTCCTGCAGTAAATCTTGCAGTGGGGCTGGCAGTGAGTCTTGCAGTGGGGCTGGCAGTGAGTCCTGCAGTGAGTCTTGCAGTGGGGCGGGCAGTGAGTCTTGCAGTGGGGCTGGCAGTGAGTCTTGCAGTGGGGCTGGCAGTGAGTCCTGCAGTGAGTCTTGCAGTGGGGCGGGCAGTGAGTCTTGCAGTGGGGCTGGCAATGAGTCCTGGAGTGAATCTTGCAGTGAGTACCAATGTTTTTGGAGGGATGTAATAAGAATGTTTTATTCCGCAGGAGAGTTTGGATCAGTCATGGAAGGTCAGTTAAGTCAAGATCACTACACGCACAAAGTAGCTGTGAAGACTATGAAAAGTAAGTGGGGTCATATTCAGTCTCCTTTCTATCACCCTACAGTGGGAGGGGCAGACTCTGTGTCGCCCTGCAGTGGGAGGGGCAGACTCTGTCGCCCTGCAGGGGGAGGGGCAGACTCTGAGTCACCCTGCAGTGGGTGGGCAGACTCTGTGTCACCCTGCAGTGGGAGGGGCAGACTCTGAGTCACCCTGCAGTGGGAGGGGCAGACTCTGAGTCACCCTGCAGTGGGTGGGCAGACTCTGAGTCACCCTGCAGAGGGAGGGGCAGACTCCGTTCTCTGCGGGTGACATGTATGTGATGATTGTATCTTTCTCTCCCAGTCGCTATCTGCACTCGGACCGAGATGGAAGACTTCCTGAGCGAGGCCGTCTGTATGAAAGAATTTGACCATCCGAACGTCATGCGTCTCATTGGTCAGTCACTGATTTCCGAACCAACAACTGCTTTTCTGTATTCACACACACCGCTCTGCCATCCGAAATTTCAGGACCCCTTATAGAAAAGTTATTCTGCTCCCCCCAACCCTATATCTCCATCCCGCCCCTCTAACCTCCCAAAGTCATTTTATCCAGGTCTTTGTATATCATGCCAATGAGGGTTAAATACACCCCAGGACAAGCCCCATCACCCCACATTGCACATCCAGGACTTACCATTAATATCCCACAGCCAGTTTGTCCATTAAATGTCACTGTTAGTTTGGATAATGCAGAGTTACATCTTTACACACTGTCACTATATAACAATGCATTATACAGGGCTAACTCTGTTCTTCTAGCAGGAGAAACTCACCAGACCCTGCACAATGTATAGAGGAATATATAGAAGAGCTCAGCTGGCCATGGATAATGCAGAGTTACATCTTTATACACTGTCACTATATAACAATGCATTATACAGGGCCAACTCTGTTATTCTAGCAGGAGAAACTCACCAGACCCTACACAATGTATAGAAGAATATATAGAAGAGCTCAGCTGGCCATGGATAATGCAGAGTTACATCTTTACACACTGTCACTTTATAACAATGCATTATACAGGGCCAACTCTGTTCTTCTAGCAGGAGAAACTCACCAGACCCTGCACAATGTATAGAGGAATATATAGAAGAGCTCAGCTGGCCATGGATAATGCAGAGTTACATCTTTATACACTGTCACTATATAACAATGCATTATACAGGGCCAACTCTGTTATTCTAGCAGGAGAAACTCACCAGACCCTACACAATGTATAGAAGAATATATAGAAGAGCTCAGCTGGCCATGGATAATGCAGAGTTACATCTTTACACACTGTCACTTTATAACAATGCATTATACAGGACCAACTCTGTTCTTCTAGCAGGAGAAACTCACCAGACCCTGCACAATGTATAGAAGAATATATAGAAGAGCTCAGCTGGCCATGGATAATGCAGAGTTACATCTTTACACACTGTCACTATATAACAATGCATTATACAGGGCCAACTCTGTTCTTCTAGCAGGAGAAACTCACCAGACCCTGCACAATGTATAGAGGAATATATAGAAGAGCTCAGCTGGCCATGGATAATGCAGAGTTACATCTTTATACACTGTCACTTTATAACAATACATTATACAGGGCCAACTCTGTTCTTCTAGCAGGAGAAACTCACCAGATCCTGCACAATGTATAGAAGAATATATAGAAGAGCTCAGCTGGCCATGGATAATGCAGAGTTACATCTTTACACACTGTCACTATATAACAATGCATTATACAGGGCCAACTCTGTTCTTCTAGCAGGAGAAACTCACCAGACCCTGCACAATGTATAGAGGAATATATAGAAGAGCTCAGCTGGCCATGGATAATGCAGAGTTACATCTTTATACACTGTCACTTTATAACAATGCATTATACAGGGCCAACTCTGTTCTTCTAGCAGGAGAAACTCACCAGACCCTGCACAATGTATAGAGGAATATATAGAGGAGCTCAGCTGGCCATGGATAATGCAGAGTTACATCTTTACATACTGTCACTTTATAACAATACATTATACAGGGCCAACTCTGTTCTTCTAGCAGGAGAAACTCACCAGATCCTGCACAATGTATAGAAGAATATATAGAAGAGCTCAGCTGGCCATGGATAATGCAGAGTTACATCTTTACACACTGTGACTTTATAACAATGCATTATAAAGGGCCAACTCTGTTCTTCTAGCAGGAGAAACTCACCAGACCCTGCACAATGTATAGAGGAATATATAGAAGAGCTCAGCTGGCCATGGATAATGCAGAGTTACATCATTACACACTGTCACTTTATAACAATGCATTATACAGGACCAACTCTGTTCTTCTAGCAGGAGAAACTCACCAGGCCCTGCACAATGTATAGAAGAATATATAGAAGAGCTCAGCTGGCCATGGATAATGCAGAGTTACATCTTTACATACTGTCACTTTATAACAATACATTATACAGGGCCAACTCTGTTCTTCTAGCAGGAGAAACTCACCAGATCCTGCACAATGTATAGAAGAATATATAGAAGAGCTCAGCTGGCCATGGATAATGCAGAGTTACATCTTTACACACTGTGACTTTATAACAATGCATTATACAGGGCCAACTCTGTTCTTCTAGCAGGAGAAACTCACCAGACCCTGCACAATGTATAGAGGAATATATAGAAGAGCTCAGCTGGCCATGGATAATGCAGAGTTACATCTTTACACATTGTCACTTTATAACAATGCTTTATACAGGGCGAAATCTGTTCTTCTAGCAGGAGAAACTTACCAGACCCTGCACAATGTATAGAAGAATATATAGAAGAGCTCAGCTGGCCATGGATAATGCAGAGTTACATCTTTACACACTGTCACTTTATAACAATGCATTATACAGGACCAACTCTGTTCTTCTAGCAGGAGAAACTCACCAGACCCTGCACAATGTATAGAAGAATATATAGAAGAGCTCAGCTGGCCATGGATAATGCAGAGTTACATCTTTACACCCTGTCACTTTATAACAATACATTATACAGGGCCAGCTCTGTTCTTCTAGCAGGAGACACTCACCATGCCCTGCACAATGTATAGAAGAATATATAGAAGAGCTCAGCTGACCATGGGTAATGCAGAGTTACATCTTTACACACTGTCACTTTATAACAATGTATTATACAGGGCCAACTCTGTTCTTCTAGCAGGAGAAACTCACCAGACCCTGCACAATGTATAGAAGAATATATAGAGGAGCTCAGCTGGCCATGGATAATGCAGAGTTACATCTTTACACATTGTCACTTTATAACAATGCTTTATACAGGGCGAAATCTGTTCTTCTAGCAGGAGAAACTTACCAGACCCTGCACAATGTATAGAAGAATATATAGAAGAGCTCAGATGGCCATGGATAATGCAGAGTTACATCTTTACACACTGTCACTTTATAACAATGCATTATACAGGGCCAACTCTGTTCTTCTAGCAGGAGAAACTCACCAGGCCCTGCACAATGTATAGAAGAATATATAGAAGAGCTCAGCTGGCCATGGATAATGCAGAGTTACATCTTTACACCCTGTCACTTTATAACAATACATTATACAGGGCCAACTCTGTTCTTCTAGCAGGAGAAACTCACCATGCCCTGCACAATGTATAGAAGAATATATAGAAGAGCTCAGCTGACCATGGGTAATGCAGAGTTACATCTTTACACACTGTCACTTTATAACAATGTATTATACAGGGCCAACTCTGTTCTTCTAGCAGGAGAAACTCACCAGACCCTGCACAATGTATAGAAGAATATAGAGAGAGCTCAGCTGGCCATGGATAATGTAGAGTTACATCTTTACACACTGTCACTTTATAACAATGCATTATACAGGACCAACTCTGTTCTTCTAGCAGGAGAAACTCACCAGACCCTGCACAATGTATAGAAGAATATATAGAAGATCTCAGCTGGCCATGGATAATGCAGAGTTACATCTTTACACACTCACTTTATAACAATGCATTATACAGGGCCAACTCTGTTCTTCTAGCAGGAGAAACTCACCAGACCCTGCACAATGTATAGAAGAATATATAGAAGAGCCCAGTTGGCCATGGATAATGCAGAGTTACATCTTTACACACTGTCACTTTATAACAATGCATTATACAGGGCCAACTCTGTTCTTCTAGCAGGAGAAACTCACCAGACCCTGCACAATGTATAGAAGAATATATAGAAGATCTCAGCTGGCCATGGATAATGTAGAGTTACATCTTTACACACTGTCACTTTATAACAATGCATTATACAGGGCCAACTCTGTTCTTCTAGCAGGAGAAACTCACCAGGCCCTGCACAATGTATAGAAGAATATATAGAAGAGCTCAGCTGGCCAAGGATAATGCAGAGTTACATCTTTACACACTGTCACTTTATAACAATGCATTATACAGGACCAACTCTGTTCTTCTAGCAGGAGAAACTCACCAGACCCTGCACAATGTATAGAAGAATATATAGAAGAGCTCAGCTGGCCATGGATAATGCAGAGTTACATCTTTACACACTGTCACTTTATAACAATGCATTATACAGGGCCAACTCTGTTCTTCTAGCAGGAGAAACTCACCAGACCCTGCACAATGTATAGAAGAATATATAGAAGAGCTCAGCTGGCCATGGATAATGCAGAGTTACATCTTTACACACTGTCACTTTATAACAATGCATTATACATGGCCAATTCTGTTCTTCTAGCAGGAGAAACTCACCAGACCCTGCACAATGTATAGAAGAATATATAGAAGACCTGAGCTGGCCATGGATAATGCAGAGTTACATCTTTACACACTGTCACTATATAACAGTGCATTATACAGGACCAACTCTGTTCTTCTAGCAGGAGAAACTCACCAGACCCTGCACAATGTATAGAATATATAGAAGAGCTCAGCTGGCCATGGATAATGCAGAGTTACATCTTTACACACTGTCACTTTATAACAATGCATTATACAGGGCCAACTCTGTTCTTCTAGCAGGAGAAACTCACCAGACCCTGCACAATGTATAGAAGAATATATAGAAGAGCTCAGCTGGCCATGGATAATGCAGAGTTACATCTTTACACACTGTCACTATATAACAATGCATTATACAGGGCCAACTCTGTTCTTCTAGCAGGAGAAACTCACCAGACCCTGCACAGTGTATAGAGGAATATATAGAAGAGCTCAGCTGGCCATGGATAATGCAGAGTTACATCTTTACACACTGGCACTTTATAACAATGCATTATACAGGGCCAACTCTGTTCTTCTAGCAGGAGAAACTCACCAGACCCTGCATAATGTATAGAAGAATATATAGAAGAGCTCAGCTGGCCATGGATAATACAGAGTTACATCTTTACACACTGTCACTTTATAACAATACATTATACAGGACCAACTCTGTTCTTCTAGCAGGAGAAACTCACCAGACCCTGCACAATGTATAGAAGAATATATAGAAGAGCTCAGCTGGCCATGGATAATGCAGAGTTACATCTTTACACACTGTCACTTTATAACAATACATTACATTACACGATTGTGAAATCTTTGCAAATCAAGAAGATAAACACTGAAAGCCCCTTGTTTGTTCTGATCATTAATCATCTCCCACTGCAGTATGTGCCCCCACAGTGCCACCTGGTGGCCGATTATAAGAACAGCGCCTCTATTGTCCCTTATTCTCCTCTTTTTGGCTTTGTGAAGTTGTCATTTTTTAAGTGTCCTTCCCTCAGTGCTAATAAGATGCTGGGTAATGAACCAACTGATTTTGGGTGGATATGTTTTCTTTCAATGTTTTTTTTTTTTTTTTGCATTTTTATTTGTACTGGATTTTGAGGTTACTGAATCTCAGATCTTCCTTTGTACAATACAAAATTCTAAACAATATGTCCTCCCCCTGATAGGGCTATACAGAGAAAAGATTCTAAACAACATGTCCTCCCCCTGATAGGGCTATACAGAGAAAAGATTCTAAACAACATGTCCGCCCCCTGATAGGGCTATACAGAGAAAAGATTCTAAACAACATGTCCGCCCCCTGATAGAGCTATACAGAGCAAAGATTCTAAACAACATGTCCGCCCCCTGATAGAGCTATACAGAGCAAAGATTCTAAACAACATGTCCGCCCCCTGATAGAGCTATACAGAGCAAAGATTCTAATCAACATGTCCGCCCCTGATAGAGCTATACAGAGCAAAGATTCTAATCAACATGTCCGCCCCCTGATAGAGCCATACAGAGCAAAGATTCTAAACAACATGTCTGCCCCTGATAGAGCTATACAGACAGTGGTGTATCTTGGTTTTGTGCTGCCCTAGGCAGACAAAATTTGGACACCCCCCCATCCACGTAGCACACCCATGACATGACCCATCACCCACATTACATGCCCCCATCACCCTGATTAATTTGAAGGAGCTAAAACTTGCTGAATGGTGGGGGAGGGAGCAAAAATATTTGAAGCACCAGAAGTGTGATTTAACACCCTCTGTCAAAGTGCCGCCCTAGGCAAGTGCCTTGTTTGCCTTGTGGAAGATACACTACTGTATACAGAGCAAAGATTCTAAACATGTCCGTCCCAGATAGAGCTATACAGAGCAAAGATTCTAAACAACATGTCCACCCCTGATAGAGCTATACAGAGCAAAGATTCTAAACATGTCCGTCCCAGATAGAGCTATACAGAGCAAAGATTCTAAACAACATGTCCGCCCCTGATAGAGCTATACAGAGCAAAGATTCTAAACATGTCCGTCCCAGATAGAGCTATACAGAGCAAAGATTCTAAACAACATGTCCACCCCTGATAGAGCTATGCAGAGCAAAGATTCTAAACATGTCCGTCCCAGATAGAGCTATACAGAGCAAAGATTCTAAACAACATGTCCGCCCCTGATAGAGCTATACAGAGCAAAGATTCTAAACATGTCCGTCCCAGATAGAGCTATACAGAGCAAAGATTCTAAACAACATGTCCACCCCTGATAGAGCTATACAGAGCAAAGATTCTAAACAACATATCTGCCCCCTGATAGAGCTATACAGAGCAAATATTCTAAACAACATGTCCGCCCCCTGATAGAGCTATACAGAGCAAAGATTCTAAACAACATGTCCTCCCCCTGATAGAGCTATACAGAGCAAAGATTCTAAACAACATGTCCACCCCCTGATAGAGCTATACAGAGCAAAGATTCTAAACAACATGTCCTCCCCCTGATAGAGCTATACAGAGCAAAGATTCTAAACAACATGTCCATCCCCTGATAGAGCTATACAGAGCAAAGATTCTAAACAACATGTCCACCCCCTGATAGAGCTATACAGAGCAAAGATTCTAATCAACATGTCCATCCCCTGATAGAGCAAAGATTCTAAACAACATGTCCACCCCCTGATAGAGCTATACAGAGCAAAGATTCTAATCAACATGTCCGTCCCCTGATAGAGCAAAGATTCTAAACAACATGTCCATCCCCTGATAGAGCTATACAGGGCAAAGATTCTAAGCAACATGTCCTCCCCCTGATAGAGCTATACAGAGCAAAGATCCTAAACAACATGTCTGCCCCCTGATACAGCTATACAGAGCAAAGATTCTAATCAACATGTCCGTCCCCTGATAGAGCTATACAGAGCAAAGATACTAAACAACATGTCCGCCCCTGATAGAGCTATACAGAGCAAAGATTCTAAACAACATGTCCGCCCCCTGATAGAGCTATACAGAGCAAAGATGCTAAACATCATGTCCGCCCCCTGATAGAGCTATACAGAGCAAAGATTCTAAACAACATGTCCATCCCCTGATAGAGCTGTATAGAGCAAAGATTCTAAACAACATGTCCGCCCCTGATAGAGCTATACAGAGCAAAGATTCTAAACAACATGTCTGCCCCCTGATAGAGCTATACAGAGCAAAGATTCTAAACAACAAGTCGACCCCCTGATAGAGCTATATAGAGAAATTAGGTCTTATTGTCCTTGTAAATCACCTCCCCCACCCAGCAGTTTGAATATGTTAATTGCACTACATTTTCTGACCTTACGACATCTAGAACGAGTGCAACAGAACACTGGGTGGCTGAGGGTGATGGGCCGAGCAGTCTGCCGCTGTATGTATTATATAATGTTTTTTCTTGTCCCTGTGCCTGTGTAGGGGTGTGCCTGCAGAATACTGAGAATGAGGGGTATCCATCTCCTGTGGTCATTTTGCCATTCATGAAACATGGGGATTTGCACAGCTTCCTCCTGTACTCACGGCTGGGAGAAATCCCTCTGGTAAGTGTGGACAGTACCACTATCAGTGGTAACCTGCAAAGTGTCTCTACAGGAAGCCCAGTGTCCGTGGCAGGGCCGTGATCATGATAAAATTGCACAATGCGATGTGTTACATCCCTTCCTCTCCAGGATGCTCCCCCTCCTCACATATACTGCCCCTACACCAGACCTGCCCCGACATACCTTACAACGGTGCCAGATTGCCCCCCATAATCTTTTAAACAGAGCCTGACTACCCCCAACATACCTCTCCACAGAGCCTGACTACCCCCCACATACCTCTCCACAGAGCCTGACTGCCCCCCACATACCTCTCCACAGAGCCTGACTGCCCCCCACATACCTCTCCACAGAGCCTGACTGCCCCCCACATACCTCTCCACAGAGCCTGACTGCCCCCCACATACCTCTCCACAGAGCCTGACTGCCCCCCACATACCTCTCCACAGAGCCTGACTGCCCCCCACATACCTCTCCACAGAGCCTGACTGCCCCCCACATACCTCTCCACAGAGCCTGACTGCCCCCCACATACCTCTCCACAGAGCCTGACTACCCCCCACATACCTCTCCACAGAGCCTGACTACCCCCCATAATCTTTTAAACAGAGCCTGACTACCCCCCACATACCTCTCCACAGATCCTGACATCCCTTCCATGCCTGGCCAGTACAGCAGCAGGAGGACCCCAGAAATATTTCTTCTCAGTATCTACACTGCAACCTTTTCTCTTACTTCCCCAACTATTTTCTCCATTCTGTTCTCCTGTTTAAGGCCAGGTTGTATCCCCCCACCCCACCCCCCACCCCATTTTGATGGAGAGCCTTGGGCATTGGATAATGCATCCCTGACAGCACTCTACAGAGGGTCATCTAACAGTTGCCTCCCCTACCTGTCTAAAGCCAGTGTGCCTCCCCGTCTATTGCTAAAATAGGGATAAGGTCAAATTGAAGGATTTCTATGGCTTTCTTTCTTATATAGTGTATAAGGAATGTGAGGTGAATCGAGACCCCTGCCCTAAATGTTCTACTTTATACCCCCTGTACTATTTATTACCAGAGTTGGGCAGCTCATCCCACCTATGTGTGTCTGATGTCGGCTCTTGTCTGACCCTTCCCTGATCTCAAGATGAAGCTCTAGCTTCGACCATGGATACCAACCCACATGGTGGACATGTTACTGGACTTTGTGAATTTAATGACGTTCTATGGACCCCTAACCTTTCCCTGGCCTCGACCCCCCAGATACGTGACGTGTTTACGGTCTCACTCCGAGGATCTGGTTTGACCTGACAGTCTCTCTGCTCTCCCTCCCTAGTTCCTTCCTACGCAGACCCTTGTGAAGTTCATGGCAGATATAGCTAGCGGTATGGAGTATCTCAGCGCCAAGAACTTCATCCACCGAGACCTGGCAGCCAGAAACTGCATGTGAGTTCACCAACAATAAGACCAGCCATGCTGCCCCCTCCTCCGTGCCGTCTGTCTGACCACACTTGTCTCACCCTTCCACCCATTGCTCTCTCCTCTTCCAATGCACCTTTACTCCTGTCTCTGCCCTTCCAGGACCACCTCATTCTACCCTTCTGTCTCCGTGCCCCCCAATTCCTCTCTCATGATGATTCTCCCACCAGGTTGAATGAGAACATGAATGTCTGCGTGGCTGATTTTGGTCTCTCCAAGAAAATCTACAATGGAGATTATTACCGGCAAGGAAGGATAGCCAAGATGCCGGTGAAATGGATTGCGATAGAGAGTCTGGCGGACAGAGTCTACACTACGAAGAGTGATGTGGTTAGTGGGGCAATCTAATGACAGGGACATGTTTAATGGGTTAAAGGGACAGTCCCATGTAACGTGACCTAATGACAGGGACATGTAACGTGACCTAATGACAGTGACATGAAATGTGACCTAATGACAGGGACATGTAACGTGACCTAATGACAGTGACATGAAATGTGACCTAATGACAGGGACATGTAACGTGACCTAATGACAGTGACATGTGTGATGGGTTAAAGGGACAGTCCCATGTAACGTGACCTAATGACAGTGACATGTTTAATGGGTTAAAGGGACAGTCCCATGTAACGTGATCTAATGACAGGGACATGTTTAATGGGTTAAAGGGACAGTCCCATGTAACGTGACCTAATGACAGTCCCATGTAATGTGACCTAATGACAGGGACATGTAACGTGACCTTATGACAGTCCCATGTAATGTGACCTAATGACAGGGACATGTAACGTGACCTAATGACAGTGACATGTGTGATGGGTTAAAGGGACAGTCCCATGTAATGTGACCTAATGACAGTGACATGTTTAATGGGTTAAAGTACCAGTCCCGTGTAACGTGACCTAATGACAGTGACGTGTTTAATGGGTTAAAGGGACAGTCCCGTGTAACGTGACCTAATGACAGTGACATGTTTAATGGGTTAATGGGACAGTCCCATGTAAAGTGACCTAATGACAGTGACATGTTTAATGGGTTAAAGGGACAGTCCCATGTAAAGTGACCTAATGACAGGGACATGTTTAATGGGTTAAAGGGACAGTCCCATGTAACGTGACCTAATGACAGCGACATGATTAATGGGTTAAAGGGACAGTCCCATGTAACGTGACCTAATGACAGTGACATGTTTAATGGGTTAAAGGGACAGTCCCATGTAACGTGACCTAATGACAGTGACATGTGTGATGGGTTAAAGGGACAGTCCCATGTAACGTGACCTAATGACAGTGACATGTTTAATGGGTTAAAGGGACAGTCCCATGTAACGTGACCTAATGACAGTGACATGTTTAATGGGTTAAAGGGACAGTCCCATGTAACGTGACCTAATGACAGTGACATGTTGAATGGGTTAAAGGGCAGTCCCATGTAACGTGACCTAATGACAGTGACATGTTTAATGGGTTAAAGGGACATTCCCATGTAAAGTTACCTAATGACAGTGACATGTTTAATGGGTTAAAGGGACAGTCCCATGTAACGTGACCTAATGACAGTGACATGTTTAATGGGTTAAAGGGACAGTCCCATGTAATGTGACCTAATGACAGTGACATGTTTAATGGGTTAAAGGGACAGTCCCTTGTAACGTGACCTAATGACAGTGACATGTTTAATGGGTTAAAGGGACAGTCCCATGTAACGTGACCTAATGACAGTGACATGTTGAATGGGTTAAAGGGCAGTCCCATGTAACGTGACCTAATGACAGTGACATGTTTAATGGGTTAAAGGGACATTCCCATGTAAAGTTACCTAATGACAGTGACATGTTTAATGGGTTAAAGGGACAGTCCCATGTAACGTGACCTAATGACAGTGACATGTTTAATGGGTTAAAGGGACAGTCACATGTAACGTGACCTAATGACAGTGACATGTGTGATGGGATAGAGGGCCAGTCCCGTGTTGCTTATCCTGACCACATTCCCATTCTCAGTGGTCGTTTGGTATCACCATGTGGGAGATTGCGACAAGGGGTCAGACACCGTATCCCGGGGTCGAAAACAGCGAAATCTATGATTACCTGCGGCAGGGGAACCGGCTGAAACAACCACCGGACTGCCTGGACGGACTGTGAGTGTGATCATTAGAAGGAGCGGCTGAGGATACTGATAGTCAGAGCACACGCTGCTCACTCACAGTATAAGCAGTGTTTGGGTGATACAGTCACAGTATAAGCAGTGTTTGGGTGACACAGTCACAGTATAAGCAGTGTTTGGGTGATACAGTCACAGTATAAGCAGTGTTTGGGTGATACAGTCACAGTATAAGCAGTGTTTGGGTGATACAGTCACAGTATAAGCAGTGTTTAGGTGATACAGTCACAGTATAAGCAGTGTTTAGGTGACACAGTCACAGTATAAGCAGTGTTTAGGTGATACAGTCACAGTATAAGCAGTGTTTAGGTGATACAGTCACAGTATAAGCCGTGTTTAGGTGATACAGTCAGTATAAGCAGTGTTTAGGTGACACAGTCACAGTATAAGCAGTGTTTGGGTGATACAGTCACAGTATAAGCAGTGTTTAGGTGACACAGTCACAGTATAAGCAGTGTTTAGGTGATACAGTCAGTATAAGCAGTGTTTAGGTGACACAGTCACAGTATAAGCAGTGTTTAGGTGATACAGTCACAGTATAAGCAGTGTTTGGGTGATACAGTCACAGTATAAGCAGTGTTTAGGTGATACAGTCACAGTATAAGCAGTGTTTGGGTGATACAGTCACAGTATAAGCAGTGTTTGGGTGATACAGTCACAGTATAAGCAGTGTTTGGGTGATACAGTCACAGTATAAGCAGTGTGTGGGTGATACAGTCACAGTATAAGCAGTGTTTGGGTGATACAGTCACAGTATAAGCAGTGTTTAGGTGATACAGTCACAGTATAAGGAGTGTTTAGGTGATACAGTCACAGTATAAGCAGTGTTTGGGTGATACAGTCACAGTATAAGCAGTGTTTGGGTGACACAGTCACAGTATAAGCAGTGTTTAGGTGATACAGTCACAGTATAAGGAGTGTTTAGGTGATACAGTCACAGTATAAGCAGTGTTTGGGTGATACAGTCACAGTATAAGCAGTGTTTGGGTGATACAGTCACAGTATAAGCAGTGTTTGGGTGATACAGTCACAGTATAAGCAGTGTTTAGGTGACACAGTCACAGTATAAGCAGTGTTTGGGTGATACAGTCACAGTATAAGCAGTGTTTGGGTGATACAGTCACAGTATAAGCAGTGTTTAGGTGATACAGTCACAGTATAAGCAGTGTTTGGGTGATACAGTCACAGTATAAGCAGTGTTTGGGTGATACAGTCACAGTATAAGCAGTGTTTGGATGATACAGTCACAGTATGAGCAGTGTTTGGGTGATACAGTCACAGTATAAGCAGTGTTTGGGTGATACAGTCACAGTATAAGCAGTGTTTAGGTGATACAGTCACGGTATAAGCAGTGTTTGGGTGATACAGTCACAGTATAAGCAGTGTTTAGGTGATACAGTCACAGTATAAGCAGTGTTTAGGTGACACAGTCACAGTATAAGCAGTGTTTGGGTGATACAGTCACAGTATAAGCAGTGTTTAGGTGATACAGTCACAGTATAAGCAGTGTTTAGGTGATACAGTCACAGTATAAGCAGTGTTTGGGTGACACAGTCACAGTATAAGCAGTGTTTGGGTGATACAGTCACAGTATAAGCAGTGTTTGGGTGATACAGTCACAGTATAAGCAGTGTTTAGGTGATACAGTCACAGTATAAGCAGTGTTTGGGTGATACAGTCACAGTATAAGCAGTGTTTAGGTGATACAGTCACAGTATAAGCAGTGTTTGGGTGATACAGTCACAGTATAAGCAGTGTTTGGGTGATACAGTCACAGTATAAGCAGTGTTTGGGTGATACAGTCACAGTATAAGCAGTGTGTGGGTGATACAGTCACAGTATAAGCAGTGTTTGGGTGATACAGTCACAGTATAAGCAGTGTTTAGGTGATACAGTCACAGTATAAGGAGTGTTTAGGTGATACAGTCACAGTATAAGCAGTGTTTGGGTGATACAGTCACAGTATAAGCAGTGTTTGGGTGACACAGTCACAGTATAAGCAGTGTTTAGGTGATACAGTCACAGTATAAGGAGTGTTTAGGTGATACAGTCACAGTATAAGCAGTGTTTGGGTGATACAGTCACAGTATAAGCAGTGTTTGGGTGATACAGTCACAGTATAAGCAGTGTTTGGGTGATACAGTCACAGTATAAGCAGTGTTTAGGTGACACAGTCACAGTATAAGCAGTGTTTGGGTGATACAGTCACAGTATAAGCAGTGTTTGGGTGATACAGTCACAGTATAAGCAGTGTTTAGGTGATACAGTCACAGTATAAGCAGTGTTTGGGTGATACAGTCACAGTATAAGCAGTGTTTGGGTGATACAGTCACAGTATAAGCAGTGTTTGGATGATACAGTCACAGTATGAGCAGTGTTTGGGTGATACAGTCACAGTATAAGCAGTGTTTGGGTGATACAGTCACAGTATAAGCAGTGTTTAGGTGATACAGTCACGGTATAAGCAGTGTTTGGGTGATACAGTCACAGTATAAGCAGTGTTTAGGTGATACAGTCACAGTATAAGCAGTGTTTAGGTGACACAGTCACAGTATAAGCAGTGTTTGGGTGATACAGTCACAGTATAAGCAGTGTTTAGGTGATACAGTCACAGTATAAGCAGTGTTTAGGTGATACAGTCACAGTATAAGCAGTGTTTGGGTGACACAGTCACAGTATAAGCAGTGTTTGGGTGATACAGTCACAGTATAAGCAGTGTTTGGGTGATACAGTCACAGTATAAGCAGTGTTTGGGTGATACAGTCACAGTAGAAGCAGTGTTTGGGTGATACAGTCACAGTATAAGCAGTGTTTGGGTGATACAGTCACAGTATAAGCAGTGTTTGGGTGATACAGTCACAGTATAAGCAGTGTTTGGATGATACAGTCACAGTATAAGCAGTGTTTGGATGATACAGTCACAGTATAAGCAGTGTTTGGGTGATACAGTCACAGTATAAGCAGTGTTTGGGTCATACAGTCACAGTATAAGGAGTGTTTGGGTGATACAGTCACAGTATAAGCCATGTTTGGGTGATACAGTCACAGTATAAGCAGTGTTTGGGTGATGCAGTCACAGTATAAGCAGTGTTTGGGTGATACAGTCACAGTGTAAGCAGTTTTTGGGTGATACAGTCACAGTATAAGCAGTGTTTGGGTGATACAGTCACAGTATAAGCAGTGTTTGGGTGATACAGTCACAGTATAAGCAGTGTTTGGCTGATACAGTCACAGTATAAGCAGTGTTTAGGTGACACAGTCACAGTATAAGCAGTGTTTAGGTGACACAGTCACAGTATAAGCAGTGTTTAGGTGATACAGTCACAGTATAAGCAGTGTTTAGGTGATACAGTCACAGTATAAGCAGTGTTTAGGTGACACAGTCACAGTATAAGCAGTGTTTAGGTGACCCAGTCACAGTATAAGCAGTGTTTAGGTGACACAGTCACAGTATAAGCAGTGTTTAGGTGACACAGTCACTGTATAAGCAGTGTTTGGGTGATACAGTCACAGTATAAGCAGTGTTTAGGTGATACAGTCACAGTATAAGCAGTGTTTGGGTGATACAGTCACAGTATAAGCAGTGTTTAGGTGATACAGTCACAGTATAAGCAGTGTTTGGGTGATACAGTCACAGTATAAGCAGTGTTTGGGTGATACAGTCACAGTATAAGCAGTGTTTAGGTGATACAGTCACAGTATAAGCAGTGTTTAGGTGATACAGTCACAGTATAAGCAGTGTTTAGGTGATACAGTCACAGTATAAGCAGTGTTTAGGTGATACAGTCACAGTATAAGCAGTGTTTGGGTGATACAGTCACAGTATAAGCAGTGTTTAGGTGACAGTCACAGTATAAGCAGTGTTTGGGTGATACAGTCACAGTATAAGCAGTGTTTAGGTGATACAGTCACAGTATAAGCAGTGTTTAGGTGATACAGTCACTGTAGAAGCAGTGTTTGGGTGATACAGTCACAGTATAAGCAGTGTTTAGGTGATACAGTCACAGTATAAGCAGTGTTTGGGTGATACAGTCACAGTATAAGCAGTGTTTAGGTGATACAGTCACAGTATAAGCAGTGTTTAGGTGACACAGTCACAGTATAAGCAGTGTTTAGGTGACCCAGTCACAGTATAAGCAGTGTTTAGGTGATACAGTCACAGTATAAGCAGTGTTTAGGTGATACAGTCACAGTATAAGCAGTGTTTGGGTGATACAGTC
This sequence comes from Pelodytes ibericus, assembly GCA_036172795.1. Classification (NCBI taxonomy): domain Eukaryota; kingdom Metazoa; phylum Chordata; class Amphibia; order Anura; family Pelodytidae; genus Pelodytes; species Pelodytes ibericus. The sequence continues at coordinate 4,226,026 of CM069861.1, read as the reverse complement.
ACAGTATAAGCAGTGTTTAGGTGACACAGTCACAGTATAAGCAGTGTTTAGGTGATACAGTCACAGTATAAGCAGTGTTTGGGTGATACAGTCACAGTATGAGCAGTGTTTATGTGATACAGTCACAGTATAAGCAGTGTTTAGGTGACACAGTCACAGTATAAGCAGTGTTTGGGTGATACAGTCACAGTATAAGCAGTGTTTGGGTGATACAGTCACAGTATGAGCAGTGTTTGTTTGGGTGATACAGTCACAGTATAAGCAGTGTTTAGGTGATACAGTCACAGTATAAGCAGTGTTTAGGTGATACAGTCACAGTATAAGCAGTGTTTGGGTGATACAGTCACAGTATAAGCAGTGTTTGGGTGATACAGTCACAGTATGAGCAGTGTTTGTTTGGGTGATACAGTCACAGTATAAGCAGTGTTTAGGTGATACAGTCACAGTATAAGCAGTGTTTGGGTGATACAGTCACAGTATAAGCAGTGTTTGGGTGATACAGTCACAGTATAAGCAGTGTTTAGGTGATACAGTCACAGTATAAGCAGTGTTTGGGTGATACAGTCACAGTATAAGCAGTGTTTAGGTGATCCTGTCACAGTATAAGCAGTGTTTAGGTGATACAGTCACAGTATAAGCAGTGTTTGGGTGATACAGTCACAGTATAAGCAGTGTTTGGGTGATACAGTCACAGTATAAGCAGTGTTTGGGTGATACAGTCACAGTATAAGCCGTGTTTAGGTGATACAGTCACAGTATAAGCAGTGTTTAGGTGATACAGTCACAATATAAGCAGTGTTTGGGTGATACAGTCACAGTATAAGCAGTGTTTAGGTGATACAGTCACAGTATAAGCAGTGTTTGGGTGATACAGTCACAGTATAAGCAGTGTTTCAGGCTGTTAATCTAGTTGTGTCTAGAGTGTTGCTGATGATGCTCGTTTGACACAGTAAGTAAATGACGTATTGTTCTCTCTCCAGATATGACCTGATGTCCAGTTGTTGGCAGTTGAATTCGAAGGAGCGTCCGTCGTTCGAGACACTCTACAGGGAGTTAGAGAAGATCCTGAAGAACCTCCCACCAGCTAAGGATCCTGAAGAAATCTTTTATGTCAACATGGAAGACCCCAACTCTCCGTCCCCCAGTGATGATGGGGAACTGGGGGCAGTAGGGGGTTTTGATATCAAGGATTTGGGCGACGACCTCTTCTTGAAGACTAGTTCGGTCACCGCCGAAGTCCACCATGCTGAGAATTCTAACCGCTATGTGGTGTGTCCAGCACATGAGGCCACCAGGCTCTTGGGAGTATCTCTCTCCACCGAGCATCCACCCAACACATCTTCCTCGGATGAAGGAACTTTGGAAGACCTGATGAGCACCGAAGGATCAAAGCCATAAACCTTATCAGTTTTTACTTGGTGTGTCTTCCTCAACTCCTGATCTACCTTGGTATATTACTTTTGTTTTCTGGACCCTCTCCAATCTTTCCTGTTTCTTTTGGTAGCACCATATCTGGTCTTTCCTACCAATGTCTCTTGTATTGAAGAGATTTCCCTGAGAGCGTAATCTTAAGAGTCATCTTGCCACAGACCACATGGACCACCCTTTGGCATTGCCGTGATGGACATTAGACATGGTACGAACAAGAGAAAATGTAATATAATTTGTTGTATCAGCATTGGAGCTGCTTCCACACAGATTATTCCCACCTTCTTTCTCTGTGAACTATATCCAAGGATAGTATTTACACAGAGCTCTGGAAAATCCATCCATTTTGTTCCAGACTCCAGAAGATTGGATAATGGACGAAAGCCAGAGATGTGTTTTGTTTTTATTCTGATTTAGAAGGATAGAGATCCAAGGATCCCAGTGAATGAGTATGTAAAGTATGCAGTACCCCATGTAAAGACTGATGGAATGGCTGGAGAGGTGATAGTACATGTAAAGACTGATGGGATGGCTGGAGAGGTGATAGTACATGTAAAGACTGATGGGATGGCTGGAGAGGTGATAGTACATGTAAAGACTGATGGAATGGCTGGAGAGGTGATAGTACATGTAAAGACTGATGGGATGGCTGGAGAGGTGATAGTACATGTAAAGACTGATGTGATGGCTGGAGAGGTGATAGTACATGTAAAGACTGATGGGATGGCTGGAGAGGTGATAGTACATGTAAAGACTGATGGGATGGCTGGAGAGGTGATAGTACATGTAAAGACTGATCGGATGGCTGGAGAGGTGATAGTACATGTAAAGACTGATGGGATGGCTGGAGAGGTGATAGTACATGTAAAGACTGATGGGATGGCTGGAGAGGTGATAGTACATGTAAAGACATGGGATGGCTGGAGTGGTGATAGTACATGTAAAGACTGATGGGATGGCTGGAGAGGTGATAGTACATGTAAAGACTGATGGGATGGCTGGAGAGGTGATAGTACATGTAAAGACTGATGGGATGGCTGGAGAGGTGATAGTACATGTAAAGACTGATGGGATGGCTGGAGAGGTGATAGTACATGTAAAGACTGATGGGATGGCTGGAGAGGTGATAGTACATGTAAAGACTGATGGGATGGCTGGAGAGGTGATAGTACATGTAAAGACTGATGGGATGGCTGGAGAGGTGATAGTACATGTAAAGACTGATGGGATGGCTGGAGTGGTGATAGTACATGTAAAGACTGATGGGATGGCTGGAGAGGTGATAGTACATGTAAAGACTGATGGGATGGCTGGAGAGGTGATAGTACATGTAAAGACTGATGGGATGGCTGGAGAGGTGATAGTACATGTAAAGACTGATGGGATGGCTGGAGAGGTGATAGTGTATAATAGAAGCAGTTTGTAGCAATCACATTTTAATACTTTAGTACTTCAAAGAACGTTAAACTTACATTTCTGGGCCACAATTAATGGCAAATTCCTCTTCCCTCTTTGGTTGTAACTACATTCCATTATTATAACATTATTACTGAATGTGGAGACTTTGTGACCAACTTCATGTTGTTTGTGATTTAACGTTTTTCTGCTCAGTTTGTACAAAACCTTCTTCCTGCAGTGGGAGGGGCAGACTCCGTGTCCCATAGCTCCATTCTGTCTGCCGCCCTGCAGTGGGAGGAGCAGACTCCGTGTCCCATAGCTCCATTCTGTCTGCCGCCCTGCAGTGGGAGGGGCAGACTCCATGTCCCATAGCTCCATTCTGTCTGCCGCCCTGCAGTGGGAGGGGCAGACTCCGTGTCCCATAGCTCCATTTTGTCTGTGTCACCCTGCAGTGGGAGGGGCAGACTCCGTGTCCCATAGCTCCCTCCTGTCTGTGTCACCCTGCAGTGGGAGGAGCAGACTCTGTGTCCCTTGGCTACCTTCTGCCTGTGTCGCCCTGCAGTGGGAGGGGCAGACTCCGTGTCCCATAGCTCCCTTCTGCCTGTGTCGCCCTGCAGTGGGAGGAGCAGACTCCGTGTCCCATAGCTCCCTTCTGCCTGTGTCGCCCTGCAGTTGGAGGGGCAGACTCCGTGTCCCATAGCTCCCTTCTGCCTGTGTCGCCCAGCAGTGGGCGGGGCAGACTCCGTGTCCCATAGCTCCCTTCTGCCTATCTACTACACCGGCGTTCTAACACTGCCAGTATGCCAGCACTGTACACCGTGACCCTCCACATCATTAGTTTGCTCTTCCACTCCCTAGATACCAGACCCCTGCATTACCCACATCTGATACAAAGCACAGCATCAGACATGGCGTAATGGGTGGGGATATCCAGTTACATTTCTTCTCACCCAGATAATATTCCTAGATAATCACGAACAAGCTGCACGTTGCAGTGATACTGAGTACCTGGATGCTGATATTTTGGTGTTCACCCTCGCCCTTCCTCCTGCTTGCGTCTGTGCTGGAGGTAAAGCCGGGGCAGGAGTAATGAAATCTATATTATCAGGTTTCAAATCCCCACCAGGAATCCAGACAATAAGCTCCCCAAGGACCCTACATGGCAATGTATGATAGTATTGAGTATCTCGCTACATACAATTTTTTTAGCAAAGTGAACGAAAAAGAAAAAAAAAGTACATTTTTTTTGAACTTGTGACAATTGTTCTTCGAGGACGGATTATAAAACTACCGCAAGTTCTGTTTTGTAGCAACGTGTGCATTAACCCTGTGATTGCTGGAGAGAGTCCCGTTTAGAATTATCTAAGGAAATTCTACACATGTGTACAATCCTTTTTGTTAAAACTGTATATACATTGTTTTGTTTTTTGTATATGAAATGAAATATATATATTTCTTTACACCGTCGCTGATAGAAATGCTTGATTTGTCAAATAAATGCGTATTTTTAATCTAAAAATCTTTTTGCTTCATTTTTTTTAAATTTAATATTCTTGCATGGACCAAGAGAGGGTGGGGAGTTTTGCTATAGTTGCTAATCGTAACATCAAAATAATAATAATATTAATAATTGTAATTGTTTCATCTTTAATTTGTAATTTACTATAATCCCTACATCTTTACACACTGTCACTATATAACAATGCATTCTACAGGGCCAACTCTGTTCTTCTAGCAGGAGAAACTCACCAGACCCTGCACAATGTATAGAAGAATATATAGAAGAGCTCAGCTGGCCATGGATAATGCAGAGTTACATCTTTACACACTGTCACTTTATAACAATGCATTATACAGGACCAACTCTGTTCTTCTAGCAGGAGAAACTCACCAGGCCCTGCACAATGTATAGAGGAATATATAGAAGAGCTCAGTTGGCCATGGATAATACAGAGTTACATCTTTACACACTGTCACTTTATAACAATGCATTATACAGGGCCAACTCTGTTCTTCTAGCAGGAGAAACTCACCAGGCCCTGCACAATGTATAGAAGAATATATAGAAGAGCTCAGCTGGCCATGGATAATGCAGAGTTACATCTTTACACACTGTCACTTTATAACAATGCATTATACAGGGCCAATTCTGTTCTTCTAGCAGGAGAAACTCACCAGACCCTGCACAATGTATAGAAGAATATATAGAAGAGCTCAGCTGGCCATGGATAATGCAGAGTTACATCTTTACACACTGTCACTATATAACAATACATTATACAGGGCCAACTCTGTTCTTCTAGCAGGAGAAACTCACCAGACCCTGCACAATGTATAGAAGAATATATAGAAGAGCTCAGCTGGCAATGGATAATGCAGAGTTACATCTTTACACACTGTCACTTTATAACAATGCATTATACAGGGCCAACTCTGTTCTTCCAGCAGGAGAAACTCACCAGGTCCTGCACAATGTATAGAAGAGTATATAGAAGAGCTCAGCTGACCATGGATAATGCAGAGTTACATCTTTACACACTGTCACTTTATAACAATGCATTATACAGGGCCAACTCTGTTCTTCCAGCAGGAGAAACTCACCAGGTCCTGCACAATGTATAGAAGAATATATAGAAGAGCTCAGCTGGCCATGGATAATGCAGAGTTACATCTTTACACACTGTCACTTTATAACAATGCATTATACAGGACCAACTCTGTTCTTCTAGCTCGAGAAACTCACCAGACACAGCACAATGTATAGAAGAATATATAGAAGAGCTCAGCTGGCCATGGATAATGCAGAGTTACATCTTTACACACTGTCACTTTATAACAATGCATTATACAGGACCAACTCTGTTCTTCTAGCAGGAGAAACTCACCAGACCCTGCACAATGTATAGAGGAATATATAGAAGAGCTCAGCTGGCCATGGATAATGCAGAGTTACATCTTTACACACTGTCACTATATAACAATGCATTATACAGGGCCAACTCTGTTCTTCTAGCAGGAGAAACTCACCAGACCCTGCACAATGTATAGAAGAATATATAGAAGAGCTCAGCTGGCCATGGATAATGCAGAGTTACATCTTTACACACTGTCACTATATAACAATGCATTATACAGGGCCAACTCTGTTCTTCTAGCAGGAGAAACTCACCAGACCCTGCACAATGTATAGAAGAATATATAGAGGAGCTCAGCTGGCCATGGATAATGCAGAGTTACATCTTTACACACTGTCACGATATAACAATGCATTATACAGGGCCAACTCTGTTCTACTAGCAGGAGAAACTCATCAGGCCCTGCACAATGTATAGAAGAATATATAGAAGAGCTCAGCTGGCCATGGATAATGCAGAGTTACATCTTTACACACTGTCACTATATAACAATACATTATACAGGACCAACTCTGTTCTTCTAGCAGGAGAAACTCACCAGACCCTACACAATGTATAGAAGAATATATAGGAGAGCTCAGCTGGCATGGATAATGCAGTTACATCTTTACACACTGTCACTTTATATCAATGCATTATACAGGACCAACTCTGTTCTTCTAGCAGGAGAAACTCACCAGACCCGGCACACTATATAGAGGAATATATAGAAGAGCTCAGCTGACCATGGTTTATACCACAGACTAATAATACACGGGCTGCCCTTACCTTGAGCAGAAGTGTGAGTGAGGTTAGGGTGAGTTAGGCTGAGGGTGAGTGAGACTGAGTGAAGACTCAAGGGTGACTTAGTGAGGGTCAATGGGAGCCCAGGAATGTGAGGGGTAAGTCCTTGAAGTGCAATGCGGGTGATGGGGCATATCCTAGGGGGCATTTAAACCTCATTGGCATGATATGTAAAGACCTGTATAAAATGACTTTGGGAGGTAAATGGTGAGAAGGAGATCTACGGGGGGTGGGGGGGGTTAAAAATTTTGTTTTGTAAGGGGTTTCAAAATTTCTGATGGTGGCCTTATTGCCAAGACATGTGGGTGCAAGCTGGGCGCTCTTGAAAGACATGAGGGGGCTTTGGCAAGACCTTTGGGTACAATCTGAATACTGGGTGCATTGTATATATAATCTGCACCATACCAACTAGACATAAATGATGCTATTATGTGTGTTGGGCAGAGCTTTGGGCAACAGGTGTGGCAAATGTTTGCAAGTAATTGATAGCTGTGCTGCAAAGTGCGCCTCTGCTGCCCCCTGAATTTTATATGGAGGGGTTTTCCTATCCCCTTTAGCCCACCCATAACATGTTATGGGTTTCATTTGTGCTCTCTGGAAAGATTAGGAGGAAAGTCCAAATTATTTCTCTTTGGATTATCTTCTGACTATCCGATGTGATCCACTGAATCTCGTTTATATTTTGGTGGAGTCACGTTGTAGAATCTGTTATATTTAATTTTACTCCCGTGACCGCTGAGAGGCAAGGTGAAATGGAAGGAGCAGACTGAAAAGCAGAATATTGACTCTTTTGGTTTATTTTGGCATGGGACGAGTATTTTGATGCTGTTGAGCATGGCTCGTTAAGCTATTCGACATCATTAAATGGAGAACAGGAGAAAGTGACATCTAATTTGGCTGGTGCCTGTCCCAGAAACCCAGGGCCCCAACCTGAAAGAATTTTGTGAAATGTTGAGAAATGTAACCAGTGCTCACATTTATAGGTCATTCTAGACCATCCTTACACCATTTAAACCCTGTATTTTAAGATAGCATTACATGCCCCAAGTGGAGGAAGGAATTCATCAAACACGATCCTTGAAAACTAAACTCCCCAAACAATAGATCTTTGCAAGAATTAAATTAATGCACTTTCCTCGGTGAGTGAGAACCTGCTCTTGGCATCAGACAGGTTAAATACATATTGAAAATATATCTGGGTTTTGGGGGGCGTTTTTTTTGTTTGCAGCTAAATGTGTGGAGTAAGAGTGGGCAAGATGATGGGAAGATTAACAGCAATAATTATAAAATAATGATTTCATATTTTATTTGTGAAAAATTACTTTTAAAAAATGCAGGGTTTTTTTTGTGACTTAATATATATCATTAAAATACGGTGACATACATTACAATGGCAAAATAAACATTTACAGAGTCAGTGAAAAAGACAAGGAATGAGGGTAAGAGATTCTGGGCATGGAGTGGATCTTATCAGTTCAAGACATGCTTAGGATCACCAGCAGAATAATTGGTCGTTTAGCTTCTCAGTGAGGTCATTTACTTCCTTTCTGGAAGCTTTTCGAAGGAGAGATCGTAGGTGACCTGGTAGCCATCATTGTACATGTAGAGCTTGTGGTCGTTGGGGTTGTAGGACAGACTCTGCACGTTCTCCATCATCTTGTCCAGTGGGATACTCATTTTCCCTTCTTCACTCGTCTTGGTGTCGTACTTGTAGAAGATCTCTTCCCTCCGCGTGCTGAGAGTCCTTGTGGCGTACAAGACCCCACATACCATGAAGGCGTTTGTTACGCCCAGTTTGTACTGAGAGGTGGTCCAGGTCTTCTCCACCGTGAGGGTGGTGTGGTTGAGTTTACTGATGACCATGTTCCCCTTATTCTGCTCTGTAGAGTAGATCACCCAAAGCCCCTGTTCGTCACTGGCCAGGTCAACGTCTTGCCAGACTGATGAGGCGTAGGAGAATCGGTTGTTGAAAGCTGCATCTTGAAGTGTCTTGCGTTCCAGCGCACTTGTTCCTACGTTGAACTTACAGATATCTCTGGTGTTGTAGCAGTTGTAGTACATTGAGTTGTTAAACATGATCATGCCCCCTCCTTGTCCGCAGCTAGAGTAGTCATAATTGTTGTAAGATGGGTTCTTAGTGAGACCCTTCTCTGTGGGATTCTTGTAGAGCAGGAGGTCATCGTATGAAGGGTAGAAGCGTAGAATATTCATCATTCGGGCATCTGTCAAAAGTGGGGCAACCCAGTGGACTTCCTGTTTGGCCTCTAACATTGAATCCTTGCCCCAGCCTCCAAACTTGTAGTTAAATCCTAAATAGTTGAGTTGCACCACAAAAGGCTTGCTGATATTCACAATTCCACCATGATTGCAAGTTCCTGTTGGGGGGACGGGGGACGGGGGGGGGGACAAACATTACATTAAATTCAGAATTTCTAAAAACACCAACATTTTACAAAATGGTCACATGAGTTTTGTCTAAGATATCATTAATAACTTTTAGCAATACGGATAGTAATTGTTTCTTATATTTAACTGGGTCTGAATTTGCAGATACTTTTAGTGTAACTCCCAACTTAAATACTTTTGGGTCTATTCACTAAAATTATAGTGGGGGGGGGGGGGGTTCGACTTCCAATCAAATGGGTCTAGTCCCTAAAATTCGACTTTGGAGGTGGACTTTTATTTTGAGACCTCCCATTAGTTTCATTGGGGAAGACTCGAAACCCAAGTTTGAAAAATGACCCAGGTTCGAATCTTCCCCATAGAGAGTATTGGCAGGTGAAACAATCAAAGCTATTTTTTTCAGACTGTCTCAAAAACAGCTTCAATCATTTTCGAACCTGGGTTTTTATTCTCTTGGGTTGAATTTCGACTTAAGTCTCAAAATGAAAGTCAACCTCCAAAGTCACATTTTAGTGATTAGACCCATTTGATTAGAAGTTGGGAAAAAAACACTATAAATTTTACCTATAATATAACAATTATTTTTTTCTTCGGTCTCAAGACAATAGTAGTTTTCATAAATAATTGTAGTGATATAGGTGAATATAGGTGTAGATTAGTTAATACCTTATCACTTTAAGATGGGTTAGGGGAACAATATGCGTGTTCAGCTTCAAGTAGGACATACAAACCAATATCTGCCATAAATAAAGATTTGTAGTGCAGTTTGTGATCCTTTTCCTAGCATTTCCCAGATATAAATATCTGTCTGCTTAATATCTCTGTGAATAAAGCTCCTACGGTTTTTATCGATTTTTTTTTAGCCATAAGTCTATTACACTTTATTTGTTGTTAGGAGACAGGATACTGCACTTGTGTAAGCATATTTTTTTTGGGACATTGTAGGGGAAGCTCAGGAATCCCAATGTAACTGTCACTGGTCTGACTGCTGCCTTACCGTAACTAACAGTTGGTGGGACAGTGGTGTCTTGGTTCTTCTTGCATTCCTCAAGTCGTTGTCGTAGGGAAACCATCTGCCTTCTCACTGCCAAGACGTTGTTCTTATCGTGAGACTCCAGTTGGTTCACCATAACCGAGATGTTATGGATCTGCAAAAGATTACAGAAAAGGTCACTTGGGTAACAAACTGTAGCTGTGTACCAGTATACATTTTTTTCTTTTGAGTTGGCTCACATACCTCCCCGACAAGTTCTTCCACTATGACATTAGAGCCATCGAAGGATAGTTTGAGTTGTTGCACCAGTGATTCCATCTCTCTGATCTCCAGCTTTAGGATCTCAAAGTCCAGCTCGGTGTAAGAGATTCCACCCATCTCCATCACCTCCACCCTCCTGGTCAGGTTCATCAGCTTCTGCATGGAGCGAGTGAGTGTGGCCTGGTAACTTTGTATCTGTAGAGATTGAGAAGGGAATGGTGAGGCATGCAAACATGGCGGGGAACCTTGAGTTCATTGGTAGCCAGGATGTTACTACCTTTGTTTTAGCCAATTAGGGTGAGCCCCTCCATACCTTGGTGAGCTCCTGTTGGACGCTGAGACTCAGGTTATAATTCGCAATCTCAAGTAACTCCATGCGATTAGCAGGGAATGAGGTATCCGGGAGGACAAAAGAACATTGGCAGACCCCATGCTCATCCAAAGCCCCTGCGGCGGTCCCTTCCTGCACAAGAGAGAAAATGAGTGAATTAAACAAAAACTGACACTTTGTTAGGTTGTCCATTATCTCCTGCCCTAATTTATTCTACAGAGGAGAAAGTACAGAAATCAAGGGATTAAACAAAGCTGACAATGGAAGCAAAAGACATGGGGGAGGGAGAGGGTGAAAAATATGTCAAACACAGAGTAAAGGTAATAAAGCCATAGATGGTGAAGAGTAGTGGGTATCTGGAATAACCTTCCCACGGAAGCAGTAAAGGCTGATACTGTAAAGAGTTGTAGATACCTGGAATAACCTCCCAGCGGAAGCAGTAAAGCCTGACACTGTAAAGAGTAGTAGATACCTGGAATAACCTTACAGCAGGAGCAGTAAAGGCTGACACTGTAAGAGTAGTAGGTACCTGGAATAACCTTCCAGCGGAAGCAGTAAAGGCTGACACTGTAAGAGTAGTAGATACCTGGAATAACCTTACAGCGGAAGCAGTAGAGGCTGACACTGTAAGAGTAGTAGATACCTGGAATAACCTTACAGCAGGAGCTATAAAGGCTGGCACTGTAAGAGTAGTAGATACCTGGAATAACCTTCCAGCGGAAGCAGTAAAGCCTGACACTGTAAAGAGTAGTAGATACCTGGAATGACCTTACAGCAGGAGCTATAAAGGCTGGCACTGTAAGAGTAGTAGATACCTGGAATAACCTTACAGCGGAAGCAGTAGAGGCTGACACTGTAAGAGTAGTAGATACCTGGAATAACATTCCAGCAGGAGCAGTAAAGGCTGACACTGTAAGAGTAGTAGATACCTGGAATAACCTTACAGCGGAAGCAGTAGAGGCTGACACTGTAAGAGTAGTAGATACCTAGAATAACCTTCCAGCAGGAGCAGTAAAGGCTGACACTGTAAGAGTAGTAGATACCTGGAATAACCTTACAGCGGAAGCAGTAGAGGCTGACACTGTAAGAGTAGTAGATACCTAGAATAACCTTCCAGCAGGAGCAGTAAAGGCTGACACTGTAAGAGTAGTAGATACCTGGAATAACCTTACAGCGGAAGCAGTAGAGGCTGACACTGTAAGAGTAGTAGATACCTGGAATAACCTTCCAGCAGGAGCAGTAAAGGCTGACACTGTAAGAGTAGTAGATACCTGGAATAACCTTCCAGCGGAAGCAGTAAAGCCTGACACTGTAAAGAGTAGTAGATACCTGGAATGACCTTACGGCAGGAGCTATAAAGGCTGACACTGTAAGAGTAGTAGGTACAAGGAATATCCTTTCAGTAATAGTTAAAGCTTACTCTGTGAAGGCATTGAAGTATACCTGAAGCGTGCGGTTGTCTATCTTGTGACTAAAAGAATATAAGATCTCATTATGGCCAGGCTAGTTAGTTGCTATGTGTCTATGTTACAGGTATAAAGTTACATCACAAGACTGCTCTGGAAAGTCTAAGTACTATGTAAATATAAAGATTACAGATACTCGCCAAGTTACATGACTTTATACCCGGTTGATGTAATTACAGGTCATATACAGTAAGAACATTATATTTCTTTACACAACATAATAACATTTCCTACAACCCACCGATCATGAAGGACCCCCAGGAACCAGAGTTACAGAGAGGAACACGATATGTGAGCAGCACACTGGGGAGGTGTGTGTAATACAGAGCTAAATGTGTAATACAGAGCTATGTGTGTAATACAGAGCTATGTGTGTAATACAGAGCTATGTGTGTAATACAGAGTTATATGTGTAATACAGAGCTATGTGTGTAATACAGAGCTATGTGTGTAATACAGAGTTATATGTGTAATACAGAGCTATGTGTGTAATACAGAGCTATATGTGTAATACAGAGCTATGTGTGTAATACAGAGCTATGTGTGTAATACAAAGTTATCTGTGTAATACAGAGCTATGTGTGTAATACAGAGCTATATGTGTAATACAGAGCTATGTGTGTAATACAGAGCTATATGTGTAATACAGAGCTATGTGTGTAATACAGAGCTATATGTGTAATACAGAGCTATGTGTGTAATACAGAGCTATATGTGTAATACAGAGCTATGTGTGTAATACAGAGTTATATGTGTAATACAGAGCTATATGTGTAATACAGAGCTGCTATATGTGTGATACAGAGCTGCTATATGTGTAATACAGAGCTGTGTGTGTAATACAGAGCTCTATGTGTAATACAGAGCTATGTGTGTGTGTAATACAGAGCTGCATGTGTGTAATAGAGAGCTATGTGTGTAATACAGAGCTGCATGTGAGTAATACAGAGCTATGTGTGTAATACAGAGCTATGTGTGTAATACTGAGCTATGTCTTCTTTGCCCCTGGATCAGTAATCGCTATAGTGACCTGAAATCTTTGCCCCTGGATCAGTAATCGCCATAGTGACCTGAAATCTTTGCCCTGCTCTTTTTGTCTCTGACTCAGCTACCTCGGCCTTAAGTGTCTCCATTCCCTTGTCAATTCCCTGCAGTCCCCTCTTTCCGGAATATAAGCCCTGCATGTTTGCATTACACCCTCTCGCCCTCTGTGTGATTATATTATACTTAGAAATGATTCATGTAACGAATCTCTTATTACAGGTGGGAGAAAATCATTTATATTACAACAATTATTATAAAACCCCCACAATTATACGTTGCTGCTTTGTGTCAAGTCTGATACTTTCAGTCAGTATATAGAGTGTGACAGGGATCGTGTAGCTGCTGCTATAGTAACAGTCCCACCTCTCTAAGCCCCTCCTCACATGGGGCTGAATTAACAAGCCCTGATGAAATCATTCTCACTGCAGAGAACCGTCCATTTCTTTAGAGTAAAAATAAGTGTTTATGTTAGACACACGTACAACATCCAGAAAATAACCAAAGTGGACATTACATATATACTCACCAGTGAGGCAGAGTTAGCCAGGCAGGTCGTCACAGCAAAGATCATGAGTAGCATCATAGTGAATCCTTGTGTCCGTCCACACTCTGTGCCACAGCCAGTCCCCTTATATATGGTAAGGTAAGGGTGGAGCACCTTCTGGAATTTCCAAACTACCCCCCCCTCCCCTCCCATTGTCCTACAGACCCCCCCCCCCCCCCCCTCTCCCCCGTGTTATTATTACCGGACTCTTGAGAAATACTGAGGTGTAGCAATGTCCTTTCATCCTTGTATCACTGCTGCAGAATGTGTTGGGAAATCAGTGGGGGGGGGGGGGGGGGTAAACGAAGTATAAGGGGGGTAATAATACAAATAAAAGGGGGTCCCTGAAATAAAGACACTCGTGAGAAGTGTTAGGCATAGTGATGTTGTGTTATACAGAGGGACGGGGGATCTGCATTACATGGAAGATGGGTAAGATAAATGGGTAGACAATTCAGCTGACATTTTCCAGGTCGGCTACCTTGATATTCCCTTGTCAATTCCCTGCAATTCTCTCTTTCATTAATAAAGTCCAAGACGGTCACGAAGTGTTTAGAAGAAGAGGAGCAGTAACACAGCGAAGGAATTCGGGGGGCAGTTAGATTAGAGGGTCGTGTGATAAACAAGGGTTGAGAGGGGAATTGGGCTTTCTCTGCTATTCCCAGCTGTCCACATTTACCCCTCTAACTTGGTTTCTTTACTAATATAATGAACCTGGGAGATATAGACCACTTGTCAGCTTTGGAGGGGTCCATAGCAGCTCCCCAGACGCCCCCTGTACCCCGATGCAAGCAGGATCTCTCCTGGGGCAAGCCGGGACATATACGGGGTCTTGGATAAAAACACGGGACCTGCAGATTGCACCAGATACTGCTGCCATCGGCTTGTGAGCCAATGTATTAAGCAGACTCCCGGGAGTTATCTCTGGCGAATGCGTGGATTTATAGGTGGTGTCGCCATATGGTGTGCGCCTAACACGGTTTGATGGGGGTCCCTCTCTCCCTCACTGCACAGTGCAGTCGCCATTACACATAACAAACAGCGACTGCGCCTGGAATCCATCTTGTTCACACTTTGTATGAGCCGTTTATATTAAAGATGACTCTGCAGATGAGTTTCATTCGGAGCACATACCGCATTTTGTATGAGAATTCATACGCACATTGTATACATTGTTTCTTTATCACATTCTAGTTGTATTTTATTTCCACACATTATCCTCTGCTACTCCACTGTGATTGGGTATTTTGGAAGCAGTTATCACCTCACTGACATATTTAAAGATGGGGCTGACCATGTAATGCTGATTATACAATGCATGCTCCAGGGCTGTAATGAATGAACAGAAAAACAAGGATCTCCCGGCTGGAAGATAATCAGATCTATAAACCAGGCCCAGCCTAAGGGCTGAGGAAGCATAGGTGTAGCCATCTTTGATGCGCCCTCCAGACGCTCGAAGCGTCCGTTGGCCCCATTATTGTCCTACACTATTTCCCAATATTTCTGGAATATACCACCGGGATATTGATACTTGGGAGAGAGTTCAGAGAAGATTTACTAAACTGGTTCATGGGTTGAAGGATAAAACTTGCCAGGAAAGGTTAAAGCATCTTAACATGTATAGCTTGGAGGAAAGACGTAACATGGGGGATATGATAGAAACATTTCTATACATAAAGGGAATCAACACAGTAAAGGAAGAGAGTATATTTATATGAAGATAAACTACCACAACTAGAGGACATAGTCTGAAATTAGAGGGGCAACGATTTAAAAGTAATATCAGGAAGTATTACTTTACTGATAGGGTAGTGGATGTATGGAATAGTCTTCCAGTGGAAGTGGTAGAGGTTAATACAGTGAAGGAGTTTAAGCATGCATGGGATAGGTATAAGGCTATCCTAGATATAAGATAAGGCCAGGGACTAATGAAAGTATTACATTACTGAGAGGGTAGTGGGTGCATGGAATAGTCTTCCAGCAGAAGTGGTAGAGGTTAATACAGTGAAGGAGTTTAAGCATGCATGGGATAGGTATAAGGCTATCCTATATATAAGATAAGGGCAGGGACTAATGAAAGTATTACATTACTGAGAGGGTAGTGGATGTATGGAATAGTCTTCCAGTAGAAGTGGTAGAGGTTAATACAGTGAAGGAGTTTAAGCATGCATGGGATAGATATAAGGCTATCCTAGATATAAGATAAGGCCAGGGACTAATGAAAGTATTACATTACTGAGAGGGTAGTGGATGCATGGAATAGTCTTCCAGTAGAAATGGTAGAGGTTAATACAGTGAAGGAGTTTAAGCATGCGTGGGATAGGTATAAGGCTATCCTAGATATAAGATAAGGCCAGGGACTAATGAAAGTATTACTTTACTGAGAGGGTAGTGGATGCATGGAATAGTCTTCCAGTAGAGGTGGTAGAGGTTAATACAGTGAAGGAGTTTAAGCATGCATGGGATAGGTATAAGGCTATACTAGATATAAGATAAGGCCAGGGACTAATGAAAGTATTACATTACTGAGAGGGTAGTGGATGTATGGAATAGTCTTCCAGTAGAAGTGGTAGGGGTTAATACAGTGAAGGAGTTTAAGCATGCGTGGGATAGGTATAAGTCTATCCTAGATACAAGATAAGGCCAGGGACTAATGAAAGTATTACATTACTGAGAGGGTAGTGGATGTATGGAATAGACTTCCAGTAGAAGTGGTAGAGGTTAATACAGTGAAGGAGTTTAAGCATGCGTGGGATAGGTATAAGGCTATCCTAGATATAAGATAAGGTCAGGGACTAATGAAAGTATTACATTACTGAGAGGGTAGTGGATGTATGGAATAGTCTTCCAGTAGAAGTGGTAGAGGTTAATACAGTGAAGGAGTTTAAGCATGCATGGGATAGGTATAAGGCTATCCTAGATATAAGATAAGGCCAGGGACTAATGAAAGTATTACATTACTGAGAGGGTAGTGGATGTATGGAATAGTCTTCCAGTAGAGGTGGTAGAGGTTAATACAGTGAAGGAGTTTAAGCATGCATGGGATAGGTATAAGGCTATCCTAGATATAAGATAAGGCCAGGGACTAATGAAAATGTTCCGAATTATTTTTAGGAAGAAATTGGGCAGATTACATCGGGTGAATGGTTCTTCTCTGCTGGTAACACATTCTATGTTTCTACTACTGCAGAAGTTACTCTGGATGGTGTTGTCAGCATTGCAAAGATTCACCCAGTATCTCTTTGTTACATTGTAAATTGTTCCTCGATTGCTCTAAGGCATAAAAGACGTCATACTGAGCTCACCCCCTAGGGCGATCGAAAACTCTTTAATTCACAAAACACAAGCTCTGGTCTCTCTCTCTCCCTCTCTCTATTTCATGGACAGTAAACCAGTTTTGGGCAGAAGGAATAAAAGATTAGGAAATTCCACCTCTGGGGATTTTTCCTTTGATGTCCTAACCATACAGTCTCGGCAGAGAACCCATAACATAAGAGAACAGGGGGCAGGGTGGTATGGGGGGCTCTGTCTGGGGAGATTTCCTGTAAGTTAGAGAGCTGTGCAGTGAGATGGTCCCAGTTATCAATGCAGCGCATGCTCTATGGGGGGGGGGGGGGGGGGATAAGGACACAAAGTAACAAGAGAACTTGTAAAGACCCAATTACAAATACTCCTCTTTGTGCGTGATCCAGAGACACAGCTTTTCCCGTGCATAATTTTCCCACTTGTGTTGGGGTCTGGGGGCCCCTGTCAAGGTTTTTCCTCATCTTAGAGTATAATGATCAATGATCGTAATAGTGGGCACTGTCACAGTCAGTGCTGAGCCCCCATCCCCCACAAAGTGTAAGGCAAAAGTAGCACTCTGAGGGCTAGAAAGAGCTAGAAAGAGAGAATATACATTTAAACAACAAAAGACCTTAAGGTGTTAAGACATGGGAGCCGGTTCCAGTCCATTACCCTGGATGCATTGTCTTATTGCAAGTGCTAATTCTTATGATAATGCTTCTTTCATTGTTTGGGCTGAACCTTGTGTGTTCACCTGGGGCAGGTTTCATTCCCGGCACCCTCCTGAAAGGAATGAAAGGATGGGACAATACAAAGGAGATTATCATTAGTATGCAGCCCAGGTCTGGGCCCCGGAGCCAGGGGGGTGATACACTACAGGAAGCTTTCTGGGGTCTGGATTACTGGATATAACTAGTGGACACACCTTTACTTTACAGGAAAACATATATTATTAGCTTGGTGGGGATTTATTACACACAGTTCAAGCATCTTCCATTATTGCGTTGCCGACACCGGCTGTGTCAGAAATACAATTAGGAAAGGCACTGAGCCCCCCAAAAAAGTATGGTTGTCCTTTGTGCATCTCATTCATGAAAGACGGAATTGGAAAGGGAATTCCACCTCATGGCAATTATATATGTCTGCTCCTGAACCACAATATCAAAAACTGCAAGAATTTAATTAATACACCCACTGACTCTAACCCAACATCATAACCTCTGGGAGATATGCACTATCACTGACTTCACTATACATTATACATGGCCAGCTGAGCTCTTCTATATATTCTTCTATACATTGTGCAGGGTCTGGTGAGTTTCTCCTACTAGAAGAACAGAGTTGGCCCTGTATAATGCATTGTTATATAATGACAGTGTGTAAAGATGTAACTCTGTATTATCCATGGCCAGCTGAGCTCTTCTATATATTCTTCTATACATTGTGCAGGGTCTGGTGAGTTTCTCCTACTAGAAGAACAGAGTTGGTCCTGTATAATGCATTGTTATAAAGTGACAGTGTGTAAAGATGTAACTCTGCATTATCCATGGCCAGCTGAGCTCTTCTATATATTCTTCTATACATTGTGCAGGGTCTGGTGAGTTTCTCCTGCTAGAAGAACAGAGTTGGTCCTGTATAATGCATTGTTATAAAGTGACAGTGTGTAAAGATGTAACTCTGCATTATCCATGGCCAGCTGAGCTCTTCTATATATTCTCCTATACATTGTGCAGGGTCTGGTGAGTTTCTCCTGCTAGAAGAACAGAGTTGGTCCTGTATAATGCATTGTTATAAAGTGACAGTGTGTAAAGATGTAACTCTGCATTATCCATGGCCAGCTGAGCTCTGCTATATATTCTTCTATACATTGTGCAGGGTCTGGGGAGTTTCTCCTGCTAGAAGAACAGAGTTGGTCCTGTATAATGCATTGTTATAAAGTGACAGTGTGTAAAGATGTAACTCTGCATTATCCATGGCCAGCTGAGCTCTTCTATATATTCCTCTATACATTGTGCAGGGTCTGGTGAGTTTCTCCTGCTAGAAGAACAGAGTTGGCCCTGTATAATGCATTGTTATAAAGTGACAGTGTGTAAAGATGTAACTCTGCATTATCCATGGCCAGCTGAGCTCTTCTATATATTCCTCTATACATTGTGCAGGGTCTCACGATGTATACTTACAGCAGTGACAAGTAATGTTCACGTACTCCAGTTATTTCCCATGTTATTAGCGAGGTTGAGGTCAGATTTAGGAGAGGGTTGTGTAATTCGGGATTATCTCACGTATCTATATAGGATACATTCCTGCGTAGCTATGTGTTGTGTAAGAGTCAGTATCTGATGGACCAAGCGAGTGGAGCCTCCAGGGTAGATAGTGCTGCACAAAGCAAATAACGGAAACATTTTATTTTCTCTCTTACAAACTGGTTTGTTTTAATCTGATTGTCAAACACAAGCAGTAGTAACTGGAGATGTTTTATAATCTCTCTGTAGACATAAAGTAACATAATATATTAACCTGTACAGTAATGTTTTGTGCCAGCAGTTATGTTTAGCTATAGCTACGTGTCGGGTTAGCATGGTGTTAATAAATAGGTTCCAGGATTTAACTTTGAAAGGTGAAGCGGGGGGAGTTGTAGCAGGGGGGTCACTGTACTGTCTTGTAATCTTAGAAACATAGAAAGTGTCGGCAGATAAGATCCATTCGGTCCATCTAGTCTGCCCAATGTTCTAAATACTTTTATTAGTCCCCAGTTCCCTATCTTATATCTAGGATAGCCTTATACCTAGGGCAGACTAGATGGACCGAATGGTTCTTATCTGCCGACACATTCTATGTTTCTACCCTCTCAGTAATGTAATACTTTCATTAGTCCCTGGCCTTATCTTATATCTAGGATAGCCTTATACCTATCCCACGCATGCTTAAACTCCTTCACTGTATTAACCTCTACCACTTCTACTGGAAGACTATTCCATATATCCGCTACCCTCTCAGTAATGTAATACTTTCATTAGTCCCTGGCCTTATCTTATATCTAGGATAGCCTTATACCTATCCCACGCATGCTTAAACTCCTTCACTATATTAACCTCTACCACTTCTACTGGAAGACTATTCCATATATCCGCTACCCTCTCAGTAATGTAATACTTTCATTAGTCCCTGGCCTTATCTTATATCTAGGATAGCCTTATACCTATCCCACGCATGCTTAAACTCCTTCACTATATTAACCTCTACCACTTCTACTGGAAGACTATTCCATGCATCCACTACCCTCTCAGTAATGTAATACTTTCATTAGTCCCTGGCCTTATCTTATATCTAGGATAGCCTTATACCTATCCCATGCATGCATAAACTCCTTCACTGTATTAACCTCTACCACTTCTACTGGAAGACTATTCCATACATCCACTACCCTCTCAGTAATGTAATACTTTCATTAGTCCCTGACCTTATCTTATATCTAGGATAGCCTTATACCTATCCCACGCATGCTTAAACTGCTTCACTGTATTAACCTCTACCACTTCTACTGGAAGACTATTCCATACACCCACTACCCTCTCAGTAATGTAATACTTTCATTAGTCCCTGGCCTTATCTTATATCTAGGATAGCCTTATACCTATCCCACGCATGCTTAAACTCCTTCACTGTATTAACCTCTACCACTTCTACTGGAAGACTATTCCATGCATCCACTACCCTCTCAGTAATGTAATACTTTCATTAGTCCCTGACCTTATCTTATATCTAGGATAGCCTTATACCTATCCCACGCATGCTTAAACTCCTTCACTATATTAACCTCTACCACTTCTACTGGAAGACTATTCCATATATCCGCTACCCTCTCAGTAATGTAATACTTTCATTAGTCCCTGGCCTTATCTTATATCTAGGATAGCCTTATACCTATCCCACGCATGCTTAAACTCCTTCACTATATTAACCTCTACCACTTCTACTGGAAGACTATTCCATGCATCCACTACCCTCTCAGTAATGTAATACTTTCATTAGTCCCTGGCCTTATCTTATATCTAGGATAGCCTTATACCTATCCCATGCATGCATAAACTCCTTCACTGTATTAACCTCTACCACTTCTACTGGAAGACTATTCCATACATCCACTACCCTCTCAGTAATGTAATACTTTCATTAGTCCCTGGCCTTAACTTAAATCTAGGATAGCCTGATACCTATCCCATGCATGCTTAAACTCCTTCACTGTATTAACCTCTACCACTTCTACTGGAAGACTATTCCATATATCCGCTACCCTCTCAGTAATGTAATACTTTCATTAGTCCCTGGCCTTATCTTATATCTAGTATAGCCTTATACCTATCCCATGCATGCTTAAACTCCTTCACTGTATTAACCTCTACCACTTCTACTGGAAGACTATTCCATACATCCACTACCCTCTCAGTAAAGTAATACTTTCATTAGTCCCTGACCTTATCTTATATCTAGGATAGCCTGATACCTATCCCGCGCATGCTTAAACTCCTTCACTGTATTAACCTCTACCACTTCTACTGGAAGACTATTCCATACATCCACTACCCTCTCAGTAAAGTAATACTTTCATTAGTCCCTGGCCTTATCTCATATCTAGGATAGCCTTATACCTATCCCATGCATGCTTAAACTCCTTCACTGTATTAATCTCTACCACTTCTACTGGAAGACTATTCCTGCATCCACTACCCTCTCAGTAATGTAATACTTTCATTAGTCCCTGGCCTTATCTCATATCTAGGATAGCCTTATACCTATCCCATGCATGCTTAAACTCCTTCACTGTATTAATCTCTACCACTTCTACTGGAAGACTATTCCTGCATCCACTACCCTCTCAGTAATGTAATACTTTCATTAGTCCCTGGCCTTATCTTATATCTAGGATAGCCTTATACCTATCCCACGCATGCTTAAACTCCTTCACTGTATTAACCTCTACCACTTCTACTGGAAGACTATTCCATACATCCACTACCCTCTCAGTAATGTAATACTTTCATTAGTCCCTGGCCTTATCTGATATCTAGGATAGCCTTATACCTATCCCACGCATGCTTAAACTCCTTCACTGTATTAACCTCTACCACTTCTACTGGAAGAATATTCCATGCATCCACTACCCTCTCAGTAATGTAATACTATCATTAGTCCCTGACCTTATCTGATATCTAGGATAGCCTTATACCTATCCCATGCATGCTTAAACTCCCTCACTGTATTAACCTCTACCACTTCTACTGGAAGACTATTCCATGCATCCACTACCCTCTCAGTAATGTAATACTTTCATTAGTCCATGGTCTTATCTTATATCTAGGATAGCCTTATACCTATCCCATGCATGCTTAAACTCCTTCACTGTATTAACCTTAACCACTTCTACTGGAAGACTATTCCATGCATCCACTACCCTCTCAGTAATGTAATACTTTCATTAGTCCCTGGCCTTATCTTATATCTAGGATAGCCTTATACCTATCCCATGCATGCTTAAACTCCACTGTATTAACCTCTACCACTTCTACTGGAAGACTATTCCATACATCCACTACCCTCTCCGTAATGTAATACTATCATTAGTCCCTGGCCTTATCTTATATCTAGGATAGCCTTATACCTATCCCATGCATGCTTAAACTCCTTCACTGTATTAACCTCTACCACTTCTACTGGAAGACTATTCCATACATCCACTACCCTCTCAGTAAATGTAATACTTTCATTAGTCCCTGAACTTATCTAATATCTAGGATAGCCTTATACCTATCCCATGCATGCTTAAACTCCTTCACTGTATTAACCTCTACCACTTCTACTGGAAGACTATTCCATGCATCCACTACCCTCTCAGTAAAGTAATACTTTCATTAGTCCCAGGCCTTATCTTATATCTAGGATAGCCTTATACCTATCCCATGCATGCTTAAACTCCTTCACTGTATTAACCTCTACCACTTCTACTGGAAGACTATTCCATGTATCCACTACCCTCTCAGTAATGTAATACTTTCATTAGTCCCTGACCTTATCTTATATCTAGGATAGCCTTATACCTATCCCACGCATGCTTAAACTGCTTCACTGTATTAACCTCTACCACTTCTACTGGAAGACTATTCCATACACCCACTACCCTCTCAGTAATGTAATACTTTCATTAGTCCCTGACCTTATCTTATATCTAGGATAGCCTTATACCTATCCCACGCATGCTTAAACTCCTTCACTATATTAACCTCTACCACTTCTACTGGAAGACTATTCCATATATCCGCTACCCTCTCAGTAATGTAATACTTTCATTAGTCCCTGGCCTTATCTTATATCTAGGATAGCCTTATACCTATCCCACGCATGCTTAAACTCCTTCACTATATTAACCTCTACCACTTCTACTGGAAGACTATTCCATGCATCCACTACCCTCTCAGTAATGTAATACTTTCATAAGTCCCTGGCCTTATCT
The DNA here is from genome assembly GCA_036172795.1 of Pelodytes ibericus. Taxonomy (NCBI): domain Eukaryota; kingdom Metazoa; phylum Chordata; class Amphibia; order Anura; family Pelodytidae; genus Pelodytes; species Pelodytes ibericus. Next base: position 4,202,666 of record CM069861.1, on the reverse strand, counting down.
TATATCTAGGATAGCCTTATACCTATCCCATGCATGCTTAAACTCCTTCACTGTATTAACCTCTACCACTTTTACTGGAAGACTATTCCATACATCCACTACCCTCTCAGTAATGTAATACTTTCATTAGTCCCTGACCTTATCTTATATCTAGGATAGCCTTATACCTATCCCATGCATGCTTAAACTCCTTCACTGTATTAACCTCTACCACTTCTATTGGAAGACTATTCCATGCATCCACCACCCTCTCAGTAAAGTAATACTTTCATTAGTCCCTGGCCTTATCTTATATCTAGGATAGCCTTATACCTATCCCACGCATGCTTAAACTGCTTCACTGTATTAACCTCTACCACTTCTACTGGAAGACTATTCCATACACCCACTACCCTCTCAGTAATGTAATACTTTCATTAGTCCCTGGCCTTATCTTATATCTAGGATAGCCTTATACCTATCCCACGCATGCTTAAACTCCTTCACTGTATTAACCTCTACCACTTCTACTGGAAGACTATTCCATGCATCCACTACCCTCTCAGTATTGTAATACTTTCATTAGTCCCTGACCTTATCTTATATCTAGGATAGCCTTATTCCTATCCCACGCATGCTTAAACTCCTTCACTATATTAACCTCTACCACTTCTACTGGAAGACTATTCCATATATCCGCTACCCTCTCAGTAATGTAATACTTTCATTAGTCCCTGGCCTTATCTTATATCTAGGATAGCCTTATACCTATCCCACGCATGCTTAAACTCCTTCACTATATTAACCTCTACCACTTCTACTGGAAGACTATTCCATACATCCACTACCCTCTCAGTAATGTAATACTTTCATTAGTCCCTGGCCTTATCTTATATCTAGGATAGCCTTATACCTATCCCATGCATGCATAAACTCCTTCACTGTATTAACCTCTACCACTTCTACTGGAAGACTATTCCATACATCCACTACCCTCTCAGTAATGTAATACTTTCATTAGTCCCTGACCTTATCTCATATCTAGGATAGCCTTATACCTATCCCACGCATGCTTAAACTGCTTCACTGTATTAACCTCTACCACTTCTACTGGAAGACTATTCCATACACCCACTACCCTCTCAGTAATGTAATACTTTCATTAGTCCCTGGCCTTATCTTATATCTAGGATAGCCTTATACCTATCCCACGCATGCTTAAACTCCTTCACTGTATTAACCTCTACCACTTCTACTGGAAGACTATTCCATGCATCCACTACCCTCTCAGTAATGTAATACTTTCATTAGTCCCTGACCTTATCTTATATCTAGGATAGCCTTATACCTATCCCACGCATGCTTAAACTCCTTCACTATATTAACCTCTACCACTTCTACTGGAAGACTATTCCATATATCCGCTACCCTCTCAGTAATGTAATACTTTCATTAGTCCCTGGCCTTATCTTATATCTAGGATAGCCTCATACCTATCCCACGCATGCTTAAACTCCTTCACTATATTAACCTCTACCACTTCTACTGGAAGACTATTCCATGCATCCACTACCCTCTCAGTAATGTAATACTTTCATTAGTCCCTGGCCTTATCTTATATCTAGGATAGCCTTATACCTATCCCATGCATGCATAAACTCCTTCACTGTATTAACCTCTACCACTTCTACTGGAAGACTATTCCATACATCCACTACCCTCTCAGTAATGTAATACTTTCATTAGTCCCTGGCCTTAACTTAAATCTAGGATAGCCTGATACCTATCCCATGCATGCATAAACTCCTTCACTGTATTAACCTCTACCACTTCTACTGGAAGACTATTCCATATATCTGCTACCCTCTCAGTAATGTAATACTTTCATTAGTCCCTGGCCTTATCTTATATCTAGTATAGCCTTATACCTATCCCATGCATGCTTAAACTCCTTCACTGTATTAACCTCTACCACTTCTACTGGAAGACTATTCCATACATCCACTACCCTCTCAGTAAAGTAATACTTTCATTAGTCCCTGACCTTATCTTATATCTAGGATAGCCTGATACCTATCCCGCGCATGCTTAAACTCCTTCACTGTATTAACCTCTACCACTTCTACTGGAAGACTATTCCATACATCCACTACCCTCTCAGTAAAGTAATACTTTCATTAGTCCCTGGCCTTATCTCATATCTAGGATAGCCTTATACCTATCCCATGCATGCTTAAACTCCTTCACTGTATTAATCTCTACCACTTCTACTGGAAGACTATTCCTGCATCCACTACCCTCTCAGTAATGTAATACTTTCATTAGTCCCTGGCCTTATCTCATATCTAGGATAGCCTTCTACCTATCCCATGCATGCTTAATCTCCTTCACTGTATTAATCTCTACCACTTCTACTGGAAGACTATTCCTGCATCCACTACCCTCTCAGTAATGTAATACTTTCATTAGTCCCTGGCCTTATCTTATATCTAGGATCGCCTTATACCTATCCCACGCATGCTTAAACTCCTTCACTGTATTAACCTCTACCACTTCTACTGGAAGACTATTCCATACATCCACTACCCTCTCAGTAATGTAATACTTTCATTAGTCCCTGGCCTTATCTGATATCTAGGATAGCCTTATACCTATACCACGCATGCTTAAACTCCTTCACTGTATTAACCTCTACCACTTCTACTGGAAGAATATTCCATGCATCCACTACCCTCTCAGTAATGTAATACTATCATTAGTCCCTGACCTTATCTGATATCTAGGATAGCCTTATACCTATCCCATGCATGCTTAAACTCCTTCACTGTATTAACCTCTACCACTTCTACTGGAAGACTATTCCATGCATCCACTACCCTCTCAGTAATGTAATACTTTCATTAGTCCATGGTCTTATCTTATATCTAGGATAGCCTTATACCTATCCCATGCATGCTTAAACTCCTTCACTGTATTAACCTCTACCACTTCTGCTGGAAGACTATTCCATTCATCCACTACCCTCTCAGTAAAGTAATACTTTCATTAGTCCCAGGCCTTATCTTATATCTAGGATAGCCTTATACCTATCCCATGCATGCTTAAACTCCTTCACTGTATTAACCTCTACCACTTCTACTGGAAGACTATTCCATATATCTGCTACCCTCTCAGTAATGTAATACTTTCATTAGTCCCTGGCCTTATCTTATATCTAGGATAGCCTTATACCTATCCCATGCATGCTTAAACTCCTTCACTGTATTAACCTCTACCACTTCTACTGGAAGACTATTCCATACATCCACTACCCTCTCAGTAAAGTAATACTTTCATTAGTCCCTGGCCTTATCTTATATCTAGTATAGCCTTATACCTATCCCATGCATGCTTAAACTCCTTCACTGTATTAACCTCTACCACTTCTACTGGAAGACTATTCCATGCATCCACTACCCTCTCAGTAATGTAATACTTTCATTAGTCCATGGTCTTATCTTATATCTAGGATAGCCTTATACCTATCCCATGCATGCTTAAACTCCTTCACTGTATTAACCTCTACCACTTCTGCTGGAAGACTATTCCATGCATCCACTACCCTCTCAGTAAAGTAATACTTTCATTAGTCCCAGGCCTTATCTTATATCTAGGATAGCCTTATACCTATCCCATGCATGCTTAAACTCCTTCACTGTATTAACCTCTACCACTTCTACTGGAAGACTATTCCATATATCTGCTACCCTCTCAGTAATGTAATACTTTCATTAGTCCCTGGCCTTATCTTATATCTAGTATAGCCTTATACCTATCCCATGCATGCTTAAACTCCTTCACTGTATTAACCTCTACCACTTCTACTGGAAGACTATTCCATACATCCACTACCCTCTCAGTAAAGTAATACTTTCATTAGTCCCTGGCCTTATCTCATATCTAGGATAGCCTTATACCTATCCCATGCATGCTTAAACTCCTTCACTGTATTAATCTCTACCACTTCTACTGGAAGACTATTCCTGCATCCACTACCCTCTCAGTAATGTAATACTTTCATTAGTCCCTGGCCTTATCTTATATCTAGGATAGCCTTATACCTATCCCACGCACGCTTAAACTCCTTCACTGTATTAACCTCTACCACTTCTACTGGAAGACTATTCCATACATCCACTACCCTCTCAGTAATGTAATACTTTCATTAGTCCCTGGCCTTATCTGATATCTAGGATAGCCTTATACCTATCCCACGCATGCTTAAACTCCTTCACTGTATTAACCTCTACCACTTCTACTGGAAGAATATTCCATGCATCCACTACCCTCTCAGTAATGTAATACTATCATTAGTCCCTGACCTTATCTGATATCTAGGATAGCCTTATACCTATCCCATGCATGCTTAAACTCCCTCACTGTATTAACCTCTACCACTTCTACTGGAAGACTATTCCATGCATCCACTACCCTCTCAGTAATGTAATACTTTCATTAGTCCATGGTCTTATCTTATATCTAGGATAGCCTTATACCTATCCCATGCATGCTTAAACTCCTTCACTGTATTAACCTTAACCACTTCTACTGGAAGACTATTCCATGCATCCACTACCCTCTCAGTAGTGTAATACTTTCATTAGTCCCTGGCCTTATCTTATATCTAGGATAGCCTTATACCTATCCCATGCATGCTTAAACTCCACTGTATTAACCTCTACCACTTCTACTGGAAGACTATTCCATACATCCACTACCCTCTCCGTAATGTAATACTATCATTAGTCCCTGGCCTTATCTTATATCTAGGATAGCCTTATACCTATCCCATGCATGCTTAAACTCCTTCACTGTATTAACCTCTACCACTTCTACTGGAAGACTATTCCATACATCCACTACCCTCTCAGTAATGTAATACTTTCATTAGTCCCTGACCTTATCTAATATCTAGGATAGCCTTATACCTATCCCATGCATGCTTAAACTCCTTCACTGTATTAACCTCTACCACTTCTACTGGAAGACTATTCCATGCATCCACTACCCTCTCAGTAAAGTAATACTTTCATTAGTCCCAGGCCTTATCTTATATCTAGGATAGCCTTATACCTATCCCATGCATGCTTAAACTCCTTCACTGTATTAACCTCTACCACTTCTACTGGAAGACTATTCCATGTATCCACTACCCTCTCAGTAATGTAATACTTTCATTAGTCCCTGACCTTATCTTATATCTAGGGTAACCTTATACCTATCCCATGCATGCTTAAACTCCTTCACTGTATTAACCTCTACCACTTCTGCTGGAAGACTATTCCATGCATCCACTACCCTCTCAGTAAAGTAATACTTTCATTAGTCCCAGGCCTTATCTTATATCTAGGATAGCCTTATACCTATCCCATGCATGCTTAAACTCCTTCACTGTATTAACCTCTACCACTTCTACTGGAAGACTATTCCATACATCCACTTCCCTCTCAGTAATGTAATACTATCATTAGTCCCTGGCCTTATCTTATATCTAGGATAGCCTTATACCTATCCCATGCATGCTTAAACTCCCTCACTGTATTAACCTCTACCACTTCTACTGGAAGACTATTCCATGCATCCACTACCCTCTCAGTAATGTAATACTTTCATTAGTCCCTGGCCTTATCTTATATCTAGGATAGCCTCATACCTATCCCATGCATGCTTAAACTCCTTCACTGTATTATCCTCTACCACTTCTGCTGGCAGGCTATTCCATACATCCACTACCCTCTCAGTAATGTAATACTTCCTGATATTACATTAAATTGTTGCCCCTCTAATTTCAGACTATGTCCTCTAGTTGTGGTAGTTTTTCTTCATTTAAATATACTCTCTTCCTTTACTGTGTTGTAAAGAAACCAAGGTGACATTGCCCCTGACGACATCCATCCATTGCTTATTATATGTTTCTCTTTGTGTCATTACAAAGTATTCAGATAATTAAACGCTCCCTGTTTCCTTCATTGACATTTCATGGGGAATGGGGACGGGATTTTCTCAGCTCCCTGGTGAATGATTGAATCTTGAACCCATTCACAGGTCTGGAGTGGGTCGTGTGCAGGGAGGGGCAAGATCTCCCTACTAAGACCCCAGTGTCCCTGGCAGGGTCTGTGAACCTTCCACTGAACACCATAAGACAGTCTACCACAGAGCCTAATAAATGCCCACCAGGATCGAGGCTGGTCATGTGAACCTCTGTCCCAAGCATGGGGAACTAATCCTGCAGGTCAGACACTTCTATGGCCAATCTTCTGTCAGTGGGGTGCAGTGGGGTCTTTCTTAGAGTGCTCGGTGTGTATGTTTACTCTGTGGACTTAGACCATTCTGTAAGAGCTGCTCTATAGGGACAACAAGTATTGGGACTCACCTCTTAATTACTGAATATGGGTGTTTCAAAAACACCCATTGAGACAGGTGTATAAAATCAAGCGCCCAGTCATGCTGATTACAAACATGTGTGGGGGGGAAATGGGTCATTCTGAAGATCTCAGTGAATTCAGGATTGGCACTGTGATAGGTGCCATCTTCACAATAAGTCCTTTCGTTCCATTTCATCCCTGCTGGATATTCCAGCCAATTGGAAGTGGTATTACTGGAAAGTGGAAGTTTTTACGAACAGCAGCGACTCAAAGAATAAGACACAGCGGGGTCACCGAGGCGAATGGTTGAATTAATTTGATATGGAAGAACTTGACTGGCCGCACAGAGCCCTGAACTCAACCCCATTGAACACCTTTGGGACTAACTGGAACGGAGATTGCCTTCTTGATGTAATGGCCAAGTTTCACAATCCGTTTGTCTATCCAGGCTATATGGTAGCAGGAAAGATACTAGGGCGATCAATGAAAGGGTAAATTAACAGGGTAAGGGTGCCTGATGGAATAGTTAAGGATGAAGTTAACACCTTCGCGACAAAGGACGTGCCAGGCACGTCTTGGGAGAAACTCCCTTAACGACAAAGGACGTGCCTGGCACGTCCTGCGGTGAATCAAGTTGATCGTTGATCGCGAAAACCGCTTTAACAGTGCTGGTCTATTGCCTCGATGTCGAGCCAATAGCCAGCACCGAAATTTCTATTTTGGAGCACCCACGGAGCGATCGTGGGCGTCATATTGACGGAGCATGCTGCTCCGTCAATATGGCTAAGACAATGGCTGAGTGACAGGCAACAGAGGGTTGTAGTCAATGGGGTATATTCGATGCAAGGTCTTGTTACTAGTGGGGTACCTCAGGGATCTGTTCTTGGACCCATTCTCTTTAATATTTTTATTAGCGATATTGCAGAAGGTCTGGTTGGCAAAGTATGTCTTTATGCTGATGATACAAAGATTTGCAGCAGGGTTGATATTCATGGAGGGATAAGCCAAATGGCAAATGATTTAGCTAAACTAGAAAAATGGTCAGAGCAGTGGCAACTGACATTTAATGTGGACAAGTGCAAGATTATACACCTTGGGCGTAAAAACCCAAAAGCAGAATATAGACTATTTGGTACAGTCCTAACCTCAACATCTGAGGAAAGGGATTTAGGAGTAATAATTTCAGAGGACTTGAAGGTAGGTAGGCAATGCAATAGAGCAGCAGGAAATGCTAGCAGAATGCTTGGTTGCATAGGGAGAGGTATTAGCAGAATGCTTGGTTGTATAGGGAGAGGTATTAGCAGTAGGAAGAGGGAAGTGCTCATGCCATTGTAGAGAGCACTGGTGAGACCTCACTTGGAGTATTGTACAGAGCGCTGGTGAGACCTCACTTGGAGTATTGTACGCAGTACTGGTGAGACCTCACTTGGAGTATTGTACAGAGTGCTGGTGAGACCTCACTTGGAGTATTGTACAGAGCGCTGGTGAGACCTCACTTGGAGTATTGTACAGAGCGCTGGTGAGACCTCACTTGGAGTATTATACAGAGCGCTGGTGAGACCTCACTTGGAGTATTGTACAGAGCACTGGTGAGACCTCACTTGGAGTATTGTACAGAGCGCTGGTGAGACCTCACTTGGAGTATTGTACAGAGCACTGGTGAGACCTCACTTGGAGTATTGTACGCAGTACTGGAGCCCGTATCTCCAGAAGGATATTGATACTTTGGAGAGAGTTCAGAGAAGGGCTACTAAACTGGTTCATGGGTTGAAGGATAAAACTTACCAGGAAAGGTTAAAGCATCTTAACATGTATAGCTTGGGGGAAAGACGTAACAGGGGGGATATGATAGAAACATTTAAATACATAAAGGGAATCAACACAGTAAAGGAAGAGAGTATATTTAAAAGAAGAAAAACTACCACAACTAGAGGACATAGTCTTAAATTAGAGGGGCAACGATTTAAAAGTAATATCAGGAAGTATTACTTTACTGAGAGGGTAGTGGATGTATGGAATAGCCTGCCAGCAGAAGTGGTAGAGGTAAACACAGTCAAGGATTTTAAGCATGCGTGGGATAGACACAAGGCTATCCTAGCTATAAGACCGGGAACGGGGGACTAATAAAAGTACTCAAAAAAAAAAAATTGGGCAGACTAGATGGACCGTATGGTTTTTATCTGCCGACACATTCTATGTTTCTATGTTTCTAAGCCCTCTGCCCCTTTAAAATAAATATTTAATTAATTAAAAACAGGTTATATAGATAGATTAGCCTATAGGGTTATAATTAAATAATTTTTAGCATAAGGGATAGGGTTAAAATTAAATTAAAATTAAAAAATATTAAGGGATATAATAAGGATTAGAGTTGGGGTTAAATTTAGTGTTAGGGTTAAATTTTGGGTTAGGGTTGGGGTCAAAAGGTCAATATAGGAAAAAAACAAAAAACACTATTTTTTATTTTTGCCCCATAACTCGCAAAAAAATACCGGAAAAAATATGGAAACATGAACTCGGGACAACATTTAGAAACTATTTAGACGGGGTCTTTTTTAATGATTTTATTTGTGTAAATTGTATTTTAGGTCAAAGTTAGAAAAAGTGTTTTTTTTAAACTTTTTCATCATATTTTATGATTTTTTTTGTAGTAAATTATAAGATATGATGAACATAATGGTATCTAATGAAAGCCCTTCTTATGACGATAAAAAAACATATAATTTGTGTGGGTACTGTATGTGAGAAAGAAAAAAATTACAGCTAAACACAAACACCCTAGAAATGTCAAAACAACCATTGTCACCAAGGGAAAGTCAAGGTGAAAATGTCTTGTCACTAAGGGGTTAAATTACTTATTTTTCCGTTTACAAAAACAGGGATTTTTTTTGGAACCTAGAATTTGGCTGGGCAAGTTACTTGGCTGATGTGCAGATGTCAGATCCTGATCTAGATACCAGTGGGGTAGGATGGGATTGACTGGGTTAGTTACAAGAGAAAGCTTTTCCTAGAACTCTAAAAGAATTACAGCGGGGCTGAAATAAATGAACATAAATCACATGACCAGCTTAGTCTAGCTTTTAATAGTTTTTAAAAAGACATAAGGCATTCTGCAAGCTCGAACAAAGATTACATTACATTAACATTTATTTATATAGCTCCAAAAAGTTACTCAGCGCTTGGTACAGAGTATAGAAAGGAACTTCATGCTCTGATATTCAAACATAGATAGACGGTTACATGAGGTAGAGAGCCCTGCTCACAGAGTTTACAATCTAGAAGAACTGGGGGACAGGAGACAAATAAGGTGAGTGAAAAGGTCAAAGGGGAAGATGGTGATAGTAATGGTATTTGGTGGTAGACAGTAAGAGTTAGGTGGGTTTGGGCAGATATTCCTTGAAGGGACACTACATAAGATTTAACTAGATAACCTGGTCATTTAAAACAAACACATATATAAATCATATGCCACTGGGTATTTTTTTTAAATTGCATATTAAAAGAAAATTAGGTGTTTATCTCCTGGCTCCATTTTGGGAATATTTCCCATGATGCAACATCATCCAAAATATTCCAACAAGTCTCACTATACAACTGTGGCCAAAGCCTGCATGATGATGTCATAAGATACTCCCCTGCTCTCTTATTGGTTCCTGTGTATCACAGTGGGCAGGACTAGGTGGCTGTGTACAACACACAGAGAGGAGATTAGCCTGATCAAACAGGATCATAACTCCGCCCCCTTGTGATATAATAGTTGCATTACCCTCCCATTCAATGCAATGACTTATAGACTGCATTCTGTGTCCCCAGCCCCAAAGTGACATACTAGTGCTGTAACATCACTAGGAGAGGCACCCAAAAAAGTGTTACACTATCACAAGTGTTATCACAAAATGGCGATGCCCAGTCACACTTGTTTAGTTACATATTTTATTAAATACAGTCCACAAGACTGAATACCAGGAAGAGAGCTGGGTGCTCTGCCAAAGTGAGTTCCATAAAAGAGGGAAGCTATATTATATTTATATTCTTTCCAAGTCACTTCGTGATCCGATTTCATGAAGCAGATAGAGCAGGTGGCGAGATATAAGCCCTATCTTTATTAACCGTTGGCTGGCTTAGTCTTGAAGGTGAGCTCATAGGTCACCAGGAATCCACCATTGTACATGTAGAGCTTGTGGTCATTGGGGTTGTAGGACAGACTGTGACCCGTTCTCCACCGCCTTGTCTAGAGAGATACTAAGCAGCTGTGCCTTGCTTGTCTTGGTGTCGTACATGTAGAAGATCTGATCTTTGTGTAAACTGATGGCCCTTGTGGCATACATGATGCCACACACCATAAAGGCATTAGTGAACCCATGTTTGTATACTGAAGTAGACCAGGTGTTCTCCAACGCCAGGGTGGTGGAGCTGAGTTTACTGATGACAGCGTTCCCGGCGTTCTCCTCTGTGGAGTAGATCACCCTAAGACCTTCTTCATCGCTGGCCAGGTCAATGTCTTGCCAAGTGGAAGATGCGTAGGAAAATCGATTGTTGAACATAGCCCGTGGGAGAGCTTTCATTTCCACTCTGTTCGTCTGTAAGTTGAAGTTTGCAGGTATTTCTGGTGTTAAAGCAGTTGTAATACAGCGAGTTATTAAACATAACCATGCCACCACCTTGCCCACAGCTAGAGAAGTCATAGCTTCCAATATTACTCTTGAAAGCCTGGAGGACTTTTTCGGTGGGGTTTCTGTAGTGCAGGAAATCTTCGTAAGACCGGTAGAAGCGCAAGGTGTTCATCTTCCGCGAGTCCAGGCTCAGCGGGGCCACCCAGTGCAGGTTTTGTTGGGCTCCTAAACAGGAGTCTTTGCCCCATCCTCCTGATTTATGGCTGAGTCCCAGCCAGTTAAGCTTTATGACGTTGGGTGGGCTGGCGCTCTTAATTTCTTCATGGTTGCAGGTTCCTACGGAAAGAAAGAATGTCATGTAAGAAATATTAAACTACAAAATAACTTGTGTCAGGGATGCACCTACTAGCGAGCACCAAGGAGGTCATCCCGTATTCTGATTTGGAATCCCCTACTCATTTCCCAAAGAAGATTCCCCAGGTTTTTCTAAATATTCTGAGCTTCTGGGTCCCCAGGGCAGTGTCCATATCACCAGGGTGTCAGTAAATATGCAAATTACACATACCCCAATAAAAATAGTTAATATACAAATCAAGCCACAAGCTGATGTCATAATCATGAGACACCACAGATATATATTAAATACCACTTTGTCCTGTCCAGTGTACGGTGATGGTCATTATTTAGACGGATATTTATAATGTATATTACATAAAACGTACTTACCGTACATAATCCGCGATGGCGAGACGAACATGTTGAGTTGTTCGGTCTCACGGCGAGCATATTGTTTTTGTCGTATGTCTCCAGTTGGTTGACGATGAAAGTGATTTTTGCAATCTGTCACAGAGAGGAGTTTAGATTAGTTAAGGGTAACGGTGGTCGGTTTTATCCTCAAACAGGAAAAGGCAATAAAAAAAAAGGGTAATTTGGGAAAAATGGACAGGATCATTTGTTGTAGGAATAGTTATATGGTCTGCTCCGTATGCACAGATCTGGCCCATGAGGTATAAAGCCAAACTGCTGAGAAATCCACCAGTCGTCTAGCTAATATAACAAATCTCGGCACGAAAACGCCAACTTCTTGTGGTTTGGGTCTGGCATTCAGCCACATTTGGTTTGGGGGGTTGGGAGTGGGCAGCGAATCCAACGGATTCTGAATCCCACCACAGCTGGCATGTAATCGGCAGAAGTTCCCGAAATTCAGGCAGGTGAATTCTCCAGATTTTAAATGAAGAACTGAAGAGAAAAGTGTAGAAGAATGAAACCCACAAATATGTATATACTTATATAATAATGCTATATATTAATAAAGTATCATTACATTCACATGAGCATTTTTACTTTTTGATTGAAAATAATTATATATTTTACTTTTTTTAATGTATTTAATTAATGTATCTCTTTTTTAATATTTATGTTTACAGGTTTTTATAGCCCAAATCCTTCTATTGACCTTCAGGCTTTAAATGCGTGAGAGGTGTATGAAATGCTGAATGCGTAAAGGAGTGTGTTAAATTGGAAGGAGGGGGACTATTAAAGAGCCTCGGTTACAAAAAGATTATTTATAAAGCAAATGTAGAAATAAAAATAAAAAAATCTAAATAAATCTGTGCCTTGTTGTAGAAGAATTGCAGCAAACAGACACAGTGAGAGGTGGGTGTATTTTGCTTGGGTCTCTGTGTTGTCTGCTGTTTATGACATCACTAGTGGCATGATATGCAAATTAACTATGTTGAGTGATAAATGTGGAAATTTGCAACCAGAGATACGTGTAAAAGACATTGTTCTCTTAATGTAGAGGGTCCCCGCTTACCTCCTCTAAGAGTGTCTCCATGACCAGGCTGGAGTCCTTGAGAGAATCTCGGAGGTCCTTGACCATTTTTTCCATTTCTTTGATCTCTAGTTTGAGCAGCTCAAAGTCCACCTCGGCGTAGGGAACGTCACCCATTTCTATGATATCCACTCTGCTGGTCAGTTTCTCCATCCTGTCCTGGTAATCAGTCAGGAGATCCAGGTAGCTTTGAACCTACGGTGGAGTTAAAGGGACTCCAAACATTGGTTATACGGGGACTGTGGAGAATGTAGATCCTTCGGGGAAAATCACATTGGTTCTTTAATATGGTAACTGTGTAGCTGGCAAATTAATATTGTCTTTTGTCTAAAGAGTCGGAAATTCGGGGGGGGCATTTGAGTTGCGGGGGGGGGGGGCATTTGAGTTGCGGGGGGGGGGCGACGGGGAGAGGGGCGGGCATTTGAGTTGCGGGGGGGGGCACGGGGAGAGGGGGGGGGCATTTGAGTTGCGGGGGGGGGGGCACGGGGAGAGGGGGGGGGGTCCCTATAGAAGATGTGTTTACAAACCTGGTGAAGAATAAGAAATGATGATAAATGATCTATACATTGTGCAGAATTGCAGCAAATGCATGAAATACGAGAAATCTATATTTATGACATCACCTTGTATCTTGATATAGAAATGACACGTTTCCCATTGCAGATGATGTCATGAGCAGTAGACACATTATAACCATATTTTTCTCTTAGTTAATGCATTTGCTGCAGTTCTGCCCACACGATGATGTTTATTCTCCACAGTGACAGTAATCTGATTGTCACCTTGCTCAGCTCCTTTTGTACAGTCACATTAAGGTTGGAATTGGCTATTTGGATGTTCTCCATTCGATCGATTGGGAAGCTGGTATCTGGAAGCTGCACATGGCACTGACATACACCCTGCTGGTTCAGAGTCCCGGGGAAAACTGAGACCTGTGCAAGAAAGCAGAATATCACAGGTGGAAACACACACTACAAAGTCTATATGTCTACTTGCCCCTGTATCACATTGCAGCACCCACGGTACTTGCCCCTGTATCACATTGTAGCACCCACGGTACTTGCCCGTGTCACATTGCAGCACCCACGGTACTTGCCCCGGTATCACATTGCAGCACCCACAGTACTTGCCCCTGTATCACATTGCAGCACCCACTGTACTTGCCCCTGTATCACATTGCAGCATCCACTGTACTTGCCCCTGTATCACATTGCAGCACCCACAGTACTTGCCCCTGTGTCACATTGCAGCACCCACAGTACTTGCCCCTGTATCACATTGCAGCACCCACAGTACTTGCCCCTGTATCACATTGCAGCACCCACTGTACTTGTCCCAGTATCACATTGCAGCACCCACTGTACTTGCCCCTGTATCACATTGCAGCATCCACTGTACTTGCCCCTGTATCACATTGCAGCATCCACTGTACTTGCCCCTGTATCACATTGCAGCACCCACGGTACTTGCCCCTGTATCACATTGTAGCACCCACAGTACTTGCCCCTGTATCACATTGCAGCACCCACGGTACTTGCCCCTGTATCACATTGCAGCACCCACAGTACTTGCCCCTGTATCACATTGCAGCACCCACTGTACTTGCCCCTGTATCACATTGCAGCACCCACAGTACTTGCCCCTGTATCACATTGCAGCACCCACTGTACTTGCCCCAGTATCACATTGCAGCACCCACTGTACTTGCCCCTGTATCACATTGCAGCACCCACTGTACTTGCCCCTGTATCACATTGCAGCATCCACTGTACTTGCCCCTGTATCACATTGCAGCACCCACAGTACTTGCCCCTGTATCACATTGCAGCACCCACTGTACTTGCCCCAGTATCACATTGCAGCACCCACTGTACTTGCCCCTGTATCACATTGCAGCATCCACTGTACTTGCCCCTGTATCACATTGCAGCATCCACTGTACTTGCCCCTGTATCACATTGCAGCACCCACGGTACTTGCCCCTGTATCACATTGTAGCACCCACAGTACTTGCCCCTGTATCACATTGCAGCACCCACGGTACTTGCCCCTGTATCACATTGCAGCACCCACAGTACTTGCCCCTGTATCACATTGCAGCACCCACTGTACTTGCCCCTGTATCACATTGCAGCACCCACTGTACTTGCCCCAGTATCACATTGCAGCACCCACTGTACTTGCCCCTGTATCACATTGCAGCACCCACTGTACTTGCCCCTGTATCACATTGCAGCATCCACTGTACTTGCCCCTGTATCACATTGCAGCACCCACAGTACTTGCCCCTGTATCACATTGCAGCACCCACTGTACTTGCCCCAGTATCACATTGCAGCACCCACTGTACTTGCCCCTGTATCACATTGCAGCATCCACTGTACTTGCCCCTGTATCACATTGCAGCATCCACTGTACTTGCCCCTGTATCACATTGCAGCACCCACGGTACTTGCCCCTGTATCACATTGTAGCACCCACAGTACTTGCCCCTGTATCATATTGCAGCACCCACGGTACTTGCCCCTGTATCACATTGCAGCACCCACGGTACTTGCCCCTGTATCACATTGTAGCACCCATAGTACTTGCCCCTGTATCACATTGCAGCACCCACTGGACCTGCCCTTCTACCCCCATACATGGCACTGTGGAAAGTGTGAGGAGCATCCATGCCCCATCATATAGCACTTTACTTATGAAAGAGGGGATTTCATGGAATTGACAAGGGAATTGCAACCCTAGGGTTATTTTTGCTTTAAGTTTGCAATACGTCTGTCTCACTCGCTGACCTCGCAGTGCACCTGTAACAGCCGGTAATTTACCAGCAGGCCGGTAACAAGCATGACCGGCCTCCCTAATAACTTATCTTGTATGTGGATTTTACTTCATAGGATTAAATTAGTCTCTTTATGCTGAACACGCTCTCTATCACGTGTCTTTATATGTTCAGGCATGTGTAATGTGTGTAACATTGTACTGGACACGTTACACAGAACATACCGGAAAACAAGAATAATTTCAATGTATTCTAAAATGTGAAATTCCCTTCTCAATTCCCTGCAATTCTCTCGAAAATGAGTAAAAGCTCTAAATATGTATCACACAAAACGACTTCACATGAACAATCCTACCCCTGGATAGTATTACTACACACACATGTACACTCACACACATTTACACACACACACACACACACACACACATGTACACTCACACACATGTACACACACACACACATGTACACTCACACACACATGTTCACTCACACACACATGTACACTCACACATGTACACACACACACGTCCACTCACTCACACACACATGTACACACACACGTACACTCACACACATATGTACACACACACATGTACACTCACATGTTCATTTGCACACACAATGTTCCAGCAGCTATTGCTAGCCAGTGTGTCTCCCTCTACTGGATGCTCACATGTACTGCGTCTCATAATAGCACAGCTACCAAACTAGAATTAACTGTCTCCAAAGTGACCTGCTTAAATAGCAAATGCCCTCCCTTGCCTATCTTTCCAACTCAGCTATTAATGTCTGATAGTTGCAGTTCTCTTTACTAAATGTCCCTTATTATTACTCCACAAATACCCCAAAACATTATTACACATCATATAAGGTAATAATTATCATTATCCAGACTAGATGGACCGAATGGTTCTTATCTGCCGACACATTCTATGTTTCTATGTTTCTATAAGAGATCAGCTAGTATAATAACATATCATTACAGGATCTGTACTTTAATAAGTGTAGTTTTGTTACAAAGTTAAATAATGTAATTGTGTTGGTCGTTTTATACCATGAAAGGTTAGATTTATGGCCATTAATTCCAACTCCCATGAATAAAATGTATATTGGGGGGGGGGGACACCTTAATAAGTCATCGGCCTCCGTTCCTCTCCATCACACTGTCTGAACTAAATCCAATTAAACCATAATCATTTCGATAGAATTACATATAATTAGATATGTTTAAAATACGCAAAGAAATATAAACATACGAAATACTAATGCTATAAATACAGTATAAAGCAATTCATAGATAAATACATGTACATAGAAAACCCTTCAAAAGTGGCTTAGAGATCTTCATGTGAGATGTCATCCGTGAGATGATTTGCGAAACGAGTAGGAAACACAGGAAAGACATTGACAAAGGTTACAAATAATGGAATCATTTCTATTGTAAAGAAGCCAGTGTTATTAGCTCTTTAACCAACACTCTGCATTAAACAAAAAAAAGAAGATTTCAAGTTGCAAAGATCTTTTAAAACCCTTTGGCTCCAGCGTATCTCTGCACATCGATTCTCCGAGGTCCTGATGAAGAAAGGATCGACTCTATACTCACGGCAGAAAGTGAGTTTGTGTAAACAATTGCCAGCACTATGACCAGTAGCCGCGCCATGGCGCCCTGAGCTCCTCGCTCCCTGTGCTCTGACGCCAATAGCGCTTTATATAAATTCTCCCAGAATTAGACCCTGTCCCCTCCTCTCCTCCCTCCACTCCTTCTATAATTTGTCTGTGACCACTTGAACAAACATGTCCCCGAACACGGACTAATGCTCCATTGTGCCTGGGTGTAAATTAATTTGTGCGGAACGCAAGATCGCACACGGTAACCCTTTGGTTTGGGCAAAAATATAGCACAACTTTCCATTGTGTTAGCAGATTTGCCAACCTATAGATTGAGAGGAGTAGGTGTCTGGAGTTGATGACATCATCTTGTGGCACCCCATGCAGACAGGGTTGCCATCTCAGCCATTTATTTTTTTTTTTTACCAGGTTTACGATCCGCCGACCAATGTTAAGTTTATGAAGGTTAAAATGTGTCTGGTACTTTGGTGACAAAAAGGTACAGAACATATATGACCAGATGGAATTTATTTGTATTTGTATTAGTATTACAGTTATAAACATAGATCCCAAAATATCCTCAATAAATATATAAACAATATACATACAATAAAATTAAATACACAAAATAGACAAACATGAAAAGTATATATACAAAACATTTTATAACTCATCTTTTATCAGTAGCCGGATACAGTGAAAGCCCAGATCTAAACTGGTCTTATTATGTAATTATTCTGTGTTATAATTCCTCTCTCCATTTTAGGTTGAATTTATATATATTATTATTATTTTTTTTTATACCATAACTCAATCAAACTCAAGTTCCTAGCAACGGAAATCAGTTTAATTAATGCATGAACGGGAAGCCACAGATCCTCGTTAATTAGTTCATTGATTTCCATTTGGTCACAAATTGATCTGTACACACTGAAAGGCAGTATGCAGAAAATGGCAGAGGTGGTAACCCCCATACGCAAATGAACTAATGCAATGGAATGCATGTGACACGATGAGGTTATCAGTAAGCGACGCTATACAGCACGTTTCTCTTGACCTGTGCATTTTCATGCCTTTCTCCAAATCATTATTTGATTATTCTATAATGTCACATTAATAACTGTCTTTATTAACACTGAGTATTACTTTGTCATACAGGGGACACTAGACTTATATCCTTTTAGACAAATGATCAGTATGGATCTTAAAGGACAAGCTGACCTTACTGATGAAGGACTGAGCCCAGTACAAGGGGTAATGGCTGTTTACTCTCTTTTGTCTATTGTACACTAATGGATGGAGCTAATTATCCTTCCCGCTAGAGTCATTTAACACAGGGCGCACCTGTGTGTTTCTTTGTCGGCCCAACATGTACTGTACATGCTGATTAAACTATCAAATATACATTGTTATAGGTTCAAATAACTAACCTGGGAAATCAAGACAAACCTTCGAACCTGCAGAAAAACATTGAATCTTTTCCCAAACTAAAACCCCTGAAAGATCTGCTTTAATAAAGAAATGAAATGAATATAACTATATTCCTGGTGCTAAGGAGCAAATTGCTCTGTATGTGTTCACTAGAATATGAGACCAATGGACGTCTAAGCTTTCGGCTGAAACACTTCAGTAACATGTTTTTTCCAGGGAATAGTCCGTACTGTTGCTCACAGCCCCGTGCAGTTAGAAATGAACCAAGTACATCATTTCCAGCTGGGCCCCTTGGTTTATGGAAATTGAGTTTTGAAGACCCCCCTATTCTTTATATTTAGCCCCCCTTCCATCTGGACTCTACTCTGGTTTCTAGTCTGTGTTACTGTAAATAAACACAGGGTTAGCAGGAGGTTTGATCTTCCAATTGTTGGTGAACTGCAAAGCCTATCATCCTTTTCCCGGCACTGGAGGGTGACTGCGGATGTACTTATATCACCAGGGCTTAATATTCACCCCAGGAACCTCCTAACCAAAGAGGTTACAAGCACATCCCCCGTATATTAAAGGATTTATAGAAATAGGCATTGAGTTTACCCAGGGCAGGTGGCAAAAGCTTTGGCTTATATTGGTGAACCATAAGTTAAAAGAAAGTTATACTGCGTCTTTAAACCTTGTATATAAAAAACATGCATCTGAAATTGGGCTCAGACTCTCCCCCTCTCTAACGGATATAACGTGTAAAACCGGTCTCCTCTCTCTTTTGTATGTGTGTGTGTGTATATGTGTGTGTAACTCTCACATATAATAACCAGCTTCACCAAGCATTAAAGAAATTCCCACTTTATTCCTTCTAAATGGGTTTATTAGTGTATCGATTCCTAATAGAGACCTTATGTCAAGTAACCACCTGATCGTGTCTGTGATGCTTGACAAGAGGTGTGAAAATATCTTCTTTGGACACACATGGGATTTTTACATCTACAGGAAAAATGATAGACTAAATGAGTGAATCAATAGTAAGTTATTCCTCCTGCAACTCATCCCCCCATCATTTCCTCGAGTTGTATGTGTGTTCATGCGTGATCGTGTGCCCCAATGGGTAGACTTTGCTGTCGTCGAGGTTGTAGGAGTTACTCTATCACCTTGTCCATGAGCTGCTCTTCCTTGCTGGGCTTGCAGGGCTGACTGTACAAGTATTTTTTGCAACAATGCTATATAGATCGGCAGGTTTCTCTATTTATATTTTATAAATAACTGAGAATGCAATTAATAAAATGATTTCTTGGCAAGGGGACGAGGCCATGATGAAATGAGGAACATCACCTGGAGTAGCGAGACAGAATGGCGTCTATAGTCATTAAATATTTTACTTAGAAAGCTGGGCGCAAAGCCAGTTTGAAAACAGAAAACAACACAGATTTTACATTCTAATGAGGGGGAACCAGTGGCGGATCTAGGAGGGGGTCAATGGGGCAAGCTGTTTGGGGAAAATGATTCTCTAAAAGCGAGCCTTGTCCTGTGGCGTCGCTATATAGACGATATTTCGATTGTTTGGAGAGGGACTAAGTCGTCTTTAAAAGAGTTTATAGAAAATATCAATCATAATGATCTAGGATTGAAATTTACTTCCACAATCAATGCTGAAATTGACTTCCTTGATCTGACCCTGTTCGTACAGGATGGATCAGTTGGTACAAGAACTTTTTTTAAACCTACTGATGCAAATGGATATATTGATTTTAAAAGTGGGCACCACCCAAATTGGTTAGGGAATATCCCTAAAGGGCAATTTACTCGTATAAAACGAAATTGTACCTCCAATAATGATTTTATGCAACAGACTACTATTTTAAAAGAAAGATTTAAAGAAAAGGCCTAACCTTCTAAGCTCCTGGAAGAGAGAGTGAATAAAGTAGCTATATTAGATAGGTCAACCTTACTACAAGAAAACATAGCAAGAGACTGACTAGGAGCGAGCGTCATTAAGCTCATTGCCTATAGGTTTTTAGATGGCTCCAGGGTGTCTAAGGAGATAGCCCAGAGACAATAGGACAATGGGCTATGGCCTGAGACATCCTGGCAAGTGGGGCACTTTGAAAAATTCTAATAGTTTTGGGTGCTAAATAGTACATTTGCATCTTGCGGTGCACTTCATATATGAGAGTCAAATAGAACAGTCCAAAAATGTGCTTACAGCGCACTTTGAAAAATATTGGCTTCCTCCTCCTCCTCCTCCTGCAGCGCCGCTTCCACCTACACCGCCACGGTCACCGCATCCTCAACCTATGGGTCACTTAGTATAAACTGAAAGAGAATACCCTGCACTCCAACCCTCTCTCAAATGGATAATTCTGTTGATCCTCCTGGCAGCCGTGCTTTAGATTTAGATTTATTTTCTTCCAAAGCTAAAATCAAAGATTCCATCTAGTGCTATTTTATGGCTCAGCTGTTTTTTTAATTTGTATGTATTTTATGTTATTTTAAGGTATTTCCCTATCCATATTTGTTTGCAGGGCACTTGTCCTACTCTTACCCACATTTTACTTCCTTTTGCAGCTCTCTAACCCTTTCCAGGACTTTTTTAGAGTCATTTTAGTGGCCAAAAGTTCGGGTCCGCATTGACTTCAATGGGGTCCAGGTTCGGGGTCAAGTTAGGGCCCGAACCCGGACTTTTTTCCGAAGTTCGGTCGAACCCGCCGAACCAGAACATCCAGGTGTCCGCTCAGCTCTAATTGTAAGCTCTCTATATACCAGAGAAAGCTTGTGCTCCGGAACGTGTGAGTACTACGTTTCTTTTAGCTCACATGTTTTATCATAATTACTACACTATATGGTATTATGTGTCATATGTTTTCTTTTCCATGACTTATATGGAAGACATCTGTAACAAAAGGATAATAATAAAAGTATTTTTTTTTTTACTCACTTATCAGTGAGATCTATTTATTTCATGCCTCATTCCTAATTAAAGGAGAGATTGTAGGTGACCTGGTAGCCATCGTTGTCCATGTAGAGCTTGTGGTCGTTGGGGTTGTAGGACAGACTCTGCACGTTCTCCATCATCTTGTCCAGTGGGATACTCATTTTCCCTTCTTCACTCGTCTTGGTGTCGTACTTGTAGAAGATCTCTTCCCTCCGCGTGCTGAGAGTCCTTGTGGCGTACAAGACCCCACATACCATGAAGGCGTTTGTTTCGCCCAGTTTGTACTGAGAGGTGGTCCAGGTCTTCTCCACCGTGAGGGTGGTGTGGTTGAGTTTACCGATGACCATGTTCCCCTTATTCTGCTCTGTAGAGTAGATCACCCAAAGCCCCTGTTCGTCACTGGCCAGACTGATGAGACGTGGGACGTAGGAGAATCGGTTGTTGAAAGCGGCATCTCGAAGTGTCTTGTGTTTCAGCGCGCTTGTTCCTACGTTGAACTTACAGATATCTCTGGTGTTGTAGCAGTTGTAGTACATTGAGTTGTTAAACATGATCATGCCCCCTCCTTGTCCGCAGCTAGAGTAGTCATAATTGTTGTAAGATGGGTTCTTAGTGAGACCCTTCTCTGTGGGATTCTTGTAGAGCAGGAGGTCATCGTATGAAGGGTAGAAGCGTAGAATATTTATCATTCGGGCATCTGTCGTAAGTGGGGCAACCCAGTGGACTTCCTGTTTGGCCCCTAACATTGAATCCTTGCCCCAGCCTCCAAACTTGTAGTTAGATCCTAAATTGTTATTTTGTACCACAAAAGGCTTGCTGATATTCACAATTCCACCATGATTGCAAGTTCCTGCGAGGGGGGGGGGGGGACAAACATTATATTAAATTCTGAATTTCCACCTCTGAAACGACCAAAATCTTCTGAATCAGTCACATGATCTGCAGAGTTTTGTCCTGGACGACATTATACATATGGAACTGGCCTGAATCATATAGAAATTAACTCACAAGTGACATATTTGGATGAGCAGAATGAAATACAGCTATAATTTGACCTGAATCTTTGCTCAAACAAAAGAATTGTATTTTTCATGAACCGTTTCGTGGTAATATTTACTGATCTATACTTTATCGTTCAAACCCAAGTGGGATATAACGAGCAGCTTGGGATGCGGAGGGAGCGACCGGATGTCATGTGACAACTAATACTGGCATGATGTATAGATTCAGTTATAACGGCTTTAGAGAAAGAGAGAGACCGTGTGTGGGAGATTAAAGCAAGATATACTGCTATATACTGTACAGTGTATATCCTGCTTTATACTGTACAGTGTATATCCTGCTTTATACTGCACAGTGTATATACTGCTTTATACTGCACAGTGTATATCCTGCTTTATAATGCACAGTGTATATCCTGCTTTATACTGCACAGTGTATATACTGCTTTATACTGCACAGTGTATATACTGCTTTATACTGCACAGTGTATATACTGCATTATACTGCGCAGTGTATATCCTGCTTTATACTGCGCAGTGTATATCCTGCTTTATACTGCGCAGTGTATATCCTGCTTTATACTGCGCAGTGTATATCCTGCTTTATACTGCGCAGTGTATATCCTGCTTTATACTGCACAGTGTATATCCTGCTTTATACTGCACAGTGTATATCCTGCTTTATACTGCACAGTGTATATCCTGCTTTATACTGCACAGTGTATATCCTGCTTTATACTGCGCAGTGTATATCCTGCTTTATACTGCACAGTGTATATACTGCTTTATACTGCGCAGTGTATATCCTGCTTTATACTGCGCAGTGTATATCCTGCTTTATACTGTGCAGTGTATATCCTGCTTTATACTGCCCAGTGTATATACTGCTTTATACTGCACAGTGTATATACTGCTTTATACTGCACAGTGTATATACTGCTTTATACTGCACAGTGTATATACTGCTTTATACTGCACAGTGTATATACTGCACAGTGTATATACTGCTTTATACTGCACAGTGTATATACTGGTTTATACTGCACAGTGTATATACTGCGCAGTGTATATCCTGCTTTATACTGCGCAGTGTATATCCTGTTTTATACTGCCCAGTGTATATACTGCTTTATACTGCGCAGTGTATATCCTGCTTTATACTGCGCAGTGTATATACTACTTTATACTGCGCAGTGTTTATACTGCGCAGTGTATATACTGCTTTATACTGCGCAGTGTATATACTGCTTTATACTGCGCAGTGTATATCCTGCATTATACTGCACAGTGTATATACTGCTTTATACTGCACAGTGTATATCCTGCTTTATACTGCACAGTGTATATCCTGCTTTATACTGCACAGTGTATATACTGCTTTATACTGCACAGTGTATATCCTGCTTTATACTGCATGGTGTATATCCTGCTTTATACTGCACAGTGTATATCCATAGAAACATAGAAACATAGAAACATAGAATGTGTCGGCAGATAAGAACCATTCGGTCCATCTAGTCTGCCCAATTTTTTTTGAGTACTTTTATTAGTCCCCCGTTCCCGGTCTTATAGCTAGGATAGCCTTGTGTCTATCCCACGCATGCTTAAAATCCTTGACTGTGTTTACCTCTACCACTTCTGCTGGCAGGCTATTCCATACATCCACTACCCTCTCAGTAAAGTAATACTTCCTGATATTACTTTTAAATCGTTGCCCCTCTAATTTAAGACTATGTCCTCTAGTTGTGGTAGTTTTTCTTCTTTTAAATATACTCTCTTCCTTTACTGTGTTGATTCCCTTTATGTATTTAAATGTTTCTATCATATCCCCCCTGTTACGTCTTTACTCCAAGCTATACATGTTAAGATGCTTTAACCTTTCTGGGTAAGTTTTATCCTTCAACCCATGAACCAGTTTAGTAGCCCTTCTCTGAACTCTCTCCAAAGAATCAATATCCTTCTGGAGATACGGTCTCCAGTACTGCGTACAATACTCCAAGTGAGGTCTCACCAGTGCTCTGTACAATGATTTATACTCTTGCTTTATACTGCGCAGTGTATATACTGCTTTATAATGCACAGTGTATATCCTGCTTTATACTGCGCAGTGTATATCCTGCTTTATACTGCACAGTGTATATACTGCTTTATACTGCACAGTGTATATCCTGCTTTATACTGCACAGTGTATATCCTGCTTTATACTGCACAGTGTATATCCTGCTTTATACTGCACAGTGTATATTCTGCTTTATACTGCACAGTGTATATCCTGTTTTATACTGCACGGTGTATATCCTGCTTTATACTGCACAGTGTATATCCATAGAAACATAGAATGTGTCGGCAGATAAGAACCATTCGGTCCATCTAGTCTGACCAATTTTTTTTGAGTACTTTTATTAGTCCCCCGTTCCCGGTCTTATAGCTAGGATAGCCTTGTGTCTATCCCACGCATGCTTAAAATCCTTGACTGTGTTTACCTCTACCACTTCTGCTGGCAGGCTATTCCATACATCCACTACCCTCTCAGTAAAGTAATACTTCCTGATATTACTTTTAAATGGTTGCCCCTCTAATTTAAGACTATGTCCTCTAGTTGTGGTAGTTTTTCTTCTTTTAAATATACTCTCTTCCATTACTGTGTTGATTCCCTTTATGTATTTAAATGTTTCTATCATATCCCCCCTGTTACGTCTTTCCTCCAAGCTATACATGTTAAGATGCTTTAACCTTTCTGGGTAAGTTTTATCCTTCAACCCATGAACCAGTTTAGTAGCCCTTCTCTGAACTCTCTCCAAAGAATCAATATCCTTCTGGAGATACGGTCTCCAGTACTGCGTACAATACTCCAAGTGAGGTCTCACCAGTGCTCTGTACAATACTCCAAGTGAGGTCTCACCAGCGCTCTGTACAATGGTTTATACTCCTGCTTTATACTGCGCAGTGTATATACTGCTTTATACTGCACAGTGTATATCCTGCTTTATACTGCGCAGTGTATATCCTGCTTTATACTGCACAGTGTATATCCTGCTTTATACTGCACAGTGTATATCCTGCTTTATACTGCACAGTGTATATACTGCTTTATACTGCACAGTGTATATCCTGCTTTATACTGCACGGTGTATATCCTGCTTTATACTGCACAGTGTATATCCATAGAAACATAGAAACATAGAAACATAGAATGTGTCGGCAGATAAGAACCATTCGGTCCATCTAGTCTGCCCAATTTTTTTTGAGTACTTTTATTAGTCCCCCGTTCCCGGTCTTATAGCTAGGATAGCCTTGTGTCTATCCCACGCATGCTTAAAATCCTTGACTGTGTTTACCTCTACCACTTCTGCTGGCAGGCTATTCCATACATCCACTACCCTCTCAGTAAAGTAATACTTCCTGATATTACTTTTAAATCGTTGCCCCT
The DNA here is from genome assembly GCA_036172795.1 of Pelodytes ibericus. Taxonomy (NCBI): domain Eukaryota; kingdom Metazoa; phylum Chordata; class Amphibia; order Anura; family Pelodytidae; genus Pelodytes; species Pelodytes ibericus. The sequence continues at coordinate 4,176,661 of CM069861.1, read as the reverse complement.
CTAATTTAAGACTATGTCCTCTAGTTGTGGTAGTTTTTCTTCTTTTAAATATACTCTCTTCCTTTACTGTGTTGATTCCCTTTATGTATTTAAATGTTTCTATCATATCCCCCCTGTTACGTCTTTACTCCAAGCTATACATGTTAAGATGCTTTAACCTTTCTGGGTAAGTTTTATCCTTCAACCCATGAACCAGTTTAGTAGCCCTTCTCTGAACTCTCTCCAAAGTATCAATATCCTTCTGGAGATACGGTCTCCAGTACTGCGTACAATACTCCAAGTGAGGTCTCACCAGTGCTCTGTACAATACTCCAAGTGAGGTCTCACCAGCGCTCTGTACAATGGTTTATACTCCTGCTTTATACTGCGCAGTGTATATACTGCTTTATACTGCACAGTGTATATCCTGCTTTATACTGCGCAGTGTATATCCTGCTTTATACTGCACAGTGTATATCCTGCTTTATACTGCACAGTGTATATCCTGCTTTATACTGCACAGTGTATATACTGCTTTATACTGCACAGTGTATATCCTGCTTTATACTGCACGGTGTATATCCTGCTTTATACTGCACAGTGTATATCCATAGAAACATAGAAACATAGAAACATAGAATGTGTCGGCAGATAAGAACCATTCGGTCCATCTAGTCTGCCCAATTTTTTTTGAGTACTTTTATTAGTCCCCCGTTCCCGGTCTTATAGCTAGGATAGCCTTGTGTCTATCCCACGCATGCTTAAAATCCTTGACTGTGTTTACCTCTACCACTTCTGCTGGCAGGCTATTCCATACATCCACTACCCTCTCAGTAAAGTAATACTTCCTGATATTACTTTTAAATCGTTGCCCCTCTAATTTAAGACTATGTCCTCTAGTTGTGGTAGTTTTTCTTCTTTTAAATATACTCTCTTCCTTTACTGTGTTGATTCCCTTTATGTATTTAAATGTTTCTATCATATCCCCCCTGTTACGTCTTTACTCCAAGCTATACATGTTAAGATGCTTTAACCTTTCTGGGTAAGTTTTATCCTTCAACCCATGAACCAGTTTAGTAGCCCTTCTCTGAACTCTCTCCAAAGAATCAATATCCTTCTGGAGATACGGTCTCCAGTACTGCGTACAATACTCCAAGTGAGGTCTCACCAGTGCTCTCTACAATGATTTATACTCTTGCTTTATACTGCGCAGTGTATATACTGCTTTATAATGCACAGTGTATATCCTGCTTTATACTGCGCAGTGTATATACTGCTTTATACTGCGCAGTGTATATCCTGCTTTATACTGCACAGTGTATATACTGCTTTATACTGCACAGTGTATATCCTGCTTTATACTGCACAGTGTATATCCTGCTTTATACTGCACAGTGTATATCCTGCTTTATACGGCACAGTGTATATCCTGTTTTATACTGCACGGTGTATATCCTGCTTTATACTGCACAGTGTATATCCATAGAAACATAGAATGTGTCGGCAGATAAGAACCATTCGGTCCATCTAGTCTGACCAATTTTTTTTGAGTACTTTTATTAGTCCCCCGTTCCCGGTCTTATAGCTAGGATAGCCTTGTGTCTATCCCACGCATGCTTAAAATCCTTGACTGTGTTTACCTCTACCACTTCTGCTGGCAGGCTATTCCATACATCCACTACCCTCTCAGTAAAGTAATACTTCCTGATATTACTTTTAAATGGTTGCCCCTCTAATTTAAGACTATGTCCTCTAGTTGTGGTAGTTTTTCTTCTTTTAAATATACTCTCTTCCATTACTGTGTTGATTCCCTTTATGTATTTAAATGTTTCTATCATATCCCCCCTGTTACGTCTTTCCTCCAAGCTATACATGTTAAGATGCTTTAACCTTTCTGGGTAAGTTTTATCCTTCAACCCATGAACCAGTTTAGTAGCCCTTCTCTGAACTCTCTCCAAAGAATCAATATCCTTCTGGAGATACGGTCTCCAGTACTGCGTACATTAAAGTGAGGTCTCACCAGTACTGCGTACAATACTCCAAGTGAGGTCTCACCAGTGCTCTGTACAATACTCCAAGTGAGGTCTCACCAGCGCTCTGTACAATGGTTTATACTCCTGCTTTATACTGCGCAGTGTATATACTGCTTTATACTGCACAGTGTATATCCTGCTTTATACTGCGCAGTGTATATCCTGCTTTATACTGCACAGTGTATATCCTGCTTTATACTGCACAGTGTATATCCTGCTTTATACTGCGCAGTGTATGTACTGCTTTATACTGCACAGTGTATATACTGCTTTATACTGCACAGTGTATATACTGCTTTATACTGCGCAGTGTATATACTGCTTTATACTGCGCAGTGTATATCCTGCTTTATACTGCGCAGTGTATATCCTGCTTTATACTGCGCAGTGTATATCCTGCTTTATACTGCACAGTGAAAATCCTGCTTTATACTGCACAGTGTATATCCTGCTTTATACTGCACAGTGTATATCCTGCTTTATACTGCGCAGTGTATATCCTGCTTTATACTACGCAGTGTTTATCCTGCTTTATACTGCGCAGTGTTTATCCTGCTTTATACTGCACGGTGTATATACTGCTTTATACTGCGCAGTGTATATCCTGCTTTATACTGCGCAGTGTATATACTGCTTTATACTGCGCAGTGTATATACTGCTTTATACTGCACAGTGTATATACTGCTTTATACTGCACAGCGTATATACTGCTTTATACTGCACAGCGTATATACTGCTTTATACTGCAGAGTATATACTGCTTTATACTGCGCAGTGTATATCCTGCTTTATACTGCACAGTGTATATACTGCTTTATACTGCGCAGTGTATATCCTGCTTTATACTGCGCAGTGTATATCCTGCTTTATACTGCGCAGTGTATATCCTGCTTTATACTGCGCAGTGTATATCCTGCTTTATACTGCACAGTGTATATCCTGCTTTATACTGCACAGTGTATATCCTGCTTTATACTGCACAGTGTATATCCTGCTTTATACTGCACAGTGTATATCCTGCTTTATACTGCACAGTGTATATCCTGCTTTATACTGCGCAGTGTATATCCTGCTTTATACTGCGCAGTGTATATCCTGCTTTATACTGCACAGTGTATATACTGCTTTATACTGCACAGTGTATATCCTGCTTTATACTGCGCAGTGTATATCCTGCTTTATACTGCACAGTGTATATCCTGCTTTATACTGCACAGTGTATATCCTGCTTTATACTGCACAGTGTATATCCTGCTTTATACTGCACAGTGTATATCCTGCTTTATACTGCGCAGTGTATATCCTGCTTTATACTGCACAGTGTATATCCTGCTTTATACTGCGCAGTGTATATCCTGCTTTATACTGCGCAGTGTATATCCTGCTTTATACTGCACAGTGTATATACTGCTTTATACTGCACAGTGTATATCCTGCTTTATACTGCACAGTGTATATCCATAGAAACATAGAATGTGTCGGCAGATAAGAACCATTCGGTCCATCTAGTCTGACCAATTTTTTTTGAGTACTTTTATTAGTCCCCCGTTCCCGGTCTTATAGCTAGGATAGCCTTGTGTCTATCCCACGCATGCTTAAAATCCTTGACTGTGTTTACCTCTACCACTTCTGCTGGCAGGCTATTCCATACATCCACTACCCTCTCAGTAAAGTAATACTTCCTGATATTACTTTTAAATGGTTGCCCCTCTAATTTAAGACTATGTCCTCTAGTTGTGGTAGTTTTTCTTCTTTTAAATATACTCTCTTCCATTACTGTGTTGATTCCCTTTATGTATTTAAATGTTTCTATCATATCCCCCCTGTTACGTCTTTCCTCCAAGCTATACATGTTAAGATGCTTTAACCTTTCTGGGTAAGTTTTATCCTTCAACCCATGAACCAGTTTAGTAGCCCTTCTCTGAACTCTCTCCAAAGAATCAATATCCTTCTGGAGATACGGTCTCCAGTACTGCGTACAATACTCCAAGTGAGGTCTCACCAGTGCTCTGTACAATACTCCAAGTGAGGTCTCACCAGCGCTCTGTACAATGGTTTATACTCCTGCTTTATACTGCGCAGTGTATATACTGCTTTATACTGCACAGTGTATATCCTGCTTTATACTGCGCAGTGTATATCCTGCTTTATACTGCACAGTGTATATCCTGCTTTATACTGCACAGTGTATATCCTGCTTTATACTGCGCAGTGTATGTACTGCTTTATACTGCACAGTGTATATACTGCTTTATACTGCACAGTGTATATACTGCTTTATACTGCGCAGTGTATATACTGCTTTATACTGCGCAGTGTATATCCTGCTTTATACTGCGCAGTGTATATCCTGCTTTATACTGCGCAGTGTATATCCTGCTTTATACTGCACAGTGAAAATCCTGCTTTATACTGCATAGTGTATATCCTGCTTTATACTGCACAGTGTATATCCTGCTTTATACTGCGCAGTGTATATCCTGCTTTATACTACGCAGTGTTTATCCTGCTTTATACTGCGCAGTGTTTATCCTGCTTTATACTGCACGGTGTATATACTGCTTTATACTGCGCAGTGTATATCCTGCTTTATACTGCGCAGTGTATACACTGCTTTATACTGCGCAGTGTATATACTGCTTTATACTGCGCAGTGTATATACTGCTTTATACTGCGCAGTGTATATACTGCTTTATACTGTACAGTGTATATACTGCTTTATACTGCACAGCGTATATACTGCTTTATACTGCACAGCGTATATACTGCTTTATACTGCAGAGTATATACTGCTTTATACTGCGCAGTGTATATCCTGCTTTATACTGCACAGTGTATATACTGCTTTATACTGCGCAGTGTATATCCTGCTTTATACTGCGCAGTGTATATCCTGCTTTATACTGCACAGTGTATATACTGCTTTATACTGCGCAGTGTATATCCTGCTTTATACTGCGCAGTGTATATCCTGCTTTATACTGCGCAGTGTATATCCTGCTTTATACTGCGCAGTGTATATCCTGCTTTATACTGCGCAGTGTATATCCTGCTTTATACTGCACAGTGTATATCCTGCTTTATACTGCACAGTGTATATCCTGCTTTATACTGCACAGTGTATATCCTGCTTTATACTGCGCAGTGTATATCCTGCTTTATACTGCGCAGTGTATATCCTGCTTTATACTGCGCAGTGTATATCCTGCTTTATACTGCGCAGTGTATATCCTGCTTTATACTGCGCAGTGTATATCCTGCTTTATACTGCGCAGTGTATATACTGCTTTATACTGCGCAGTGTATATCCTGCTTTATACTGCGCAGTGTATATCCTGCTTTATACTGCGCAGTGTATATCCTGCTTTATACTGCGCAGTGTATATCCTGCTTTATACTGCGCAGTGTATATCCTGCTTTATACTGCGCAGTGTATATCCTGCTTTATACTGCGCAGTGTATATCCTGCTTTATACTGCGCAGTGTATATCCTGCTTTATACTGCGCAGTGTATATACTGCTTTATACTGCGCAGTGTATATCCTGCTTTATACTGCGCAGTGTATATCCTGCTTTATACTGCGCAGTGTATATCCTGCTTTATACTGCGCAGTGTATATCCTGCTTTATACTGCGCAGTGTATATCCTGCTTTATACTGCGCAGTGTATATCCTGCTTTATACTGCGCAGTGTATATCCTGCTTTATACTGCGCAGTGTATATCCTGCTTTATACTGCGCAGTGAATATCCTGCTTTATACTGCGCAGTGTATATCCTGCTTTATACTGCGCAGTGTATATCCTGCTTTGTACTGCGCAGTGTATATCCTGCTTTATACTGCACAGTGTATATCCTGCTTTGTACTGCACAGTGTATATCCTGCTTTATACTGCACAGTGTATATACTGCTTTATACTGCACAGTGTATATCCTGCTTTATACTGCACAGTGTATATCCTGCTTTGTACTGCACAGTGTATATCCTGCTTTATACTGCGCAGTGTATATACTGCTTTTCACTGCACAGTGTATATACTGCTTTATACTGCACAGTGTATATCCTGCTTTGTAGTGCACAGTGTATATCCTGCTTTATACTGCACAGTGTATATACTGCTTTATACTGCACAGTGTATATCCTGCTTTATACTGCGCAGTGTATATCCTGCTTTATACTGCACGGTGTATATCCTGCTTTATACTGCGCAGTGTATATCCTGCTTTATACTGCACAGTGTATATCCTGCTTTATACTGCACAGTGTATATACTGCTTTATACTGCACAGTGTATATACTGCTATATACTGCACAGTGTATATCCTGCTTTATACTGCGCAGTGTATATACTGCTTTATACTGCGCAGTGTATATCCTGCTTTATACTGCGCAGTGTATATCCTGCTTTATACTGCGCAGTGTATATCCTGCTTTATACTGCGCAGTGTATATCCTGCTTTATACTGCGCAGTGTATATCCTGCTTTATACTGCGCAGTGTATATCCTGCTCTATACTGCGCAGTGTATATCCTGCTTTATACTGCCCAGAATTATGTAAGTATATAGTGCATTTGGCTCAGATTTGATACATTAGGGCTATCTGGTAGACTATTTGCATTATTCTATTGGTCCAGCCGTCCAATTCCCCCCCTGACCTTTGTTGATGGTGTTGGAGGCGGGTGAGGTTTGGTTCCCTTCGCTTTTCTCCAGGCGTTTCCGGAGCGCGGATACTTCCCTTCGTACCCCGAGGAGGTCATCCGCTTTGAGTTTCTTCAGCTGACTCACTGCGATGGGCATGTTACGAACCTGCAAGGGAAAAACACAGGTCACAACGGCAGAGGAGAGACCGGTGGTCCATACAACGTGTCCACTATGCTGACTACCAAAAATCCCCTCACACGTATCTGTGTTTGATGCCAAATACGTCTTCATCGGTCGACGCCAGTCCATTAACTGGGAATAGTAAGCCATGTTACTAATATACATAAAAGTGTCTCCCATGGAGCTTGTAATACATCAGGGGAGAGAATATTACAATGAAGCACATATTTAATTCTCCATCTTCTCATTTGATCCACGCAGGGAAGACCCAACATCCATCACCAAACACTCCATCCCTCCCAGCTCAAACCTCAGAAGCTCAAGGTCCAGATACAAGTCAGAGATTTTATCCATCACCTCCTCCCTCCTGGTCTACTGGTTCATAGAATAAAAAAGTGTGTTCTGGTACCTTCGTATCTTGGAGAAATTCCACCAATAATGGATATCTATTACCTAAGAGTATGGGTAGGTTTGTAAGAGCTTTGCAGATACCTATGAGTTTTTTTTTAGGCCAAAATATACCATTATTTGGAGCTGTAAACTAGCAAAAACCTCTGGAGATCTCTAATAACTACTGATAAGGGTCAAATGGATTCATACACAGACTTTTGGAACTGGGTTATAGCCTATGACCTCTTGTCTGCTGGGATATGAGAAAAATATATGAGATATGAGAACAATATCTGGATATTAGAAGCAATACGTTTCTGGTGGCATCTGATATAACTTGGTGATCTCCTCTCAGACACTGAGATTCAGGTGGGACCTGACCCCATGTTCATCCTGAGATCCCGGCGAAATTTGGGGAGAAGCAGTTATTGTTTGGACCTGTGGACAGAGAGAATCAGTAGCCGTCATGCAACATACTTACTCTTCCAATCTCTGCAAACTCATTCACAGCTTGGTACTTTATCTTCTCCAATGGTAGACCTGTAGTTTGCATCCTATGGTTGGCGGCTAATGCTAAAATACCTTCAAGCCAAAATAATGCAGAATCTTTCTGGTTCCTCCAAAATCTGGCTATACATTATTGCACATTATAAAATATATATTAAAAAGCGCTATTGAAATGTATCTTTACTGACTCCTGATCCAGGATGGAGCCATGTGGGAGATCTGTGTAGTGTTTTCACTCGTATCCTGTATTATGTAACAGTTTATACATTTGTAAGTTTTTTACAATCCTCTTGATATTATGTTTTGGAGACATGTTTAATAATGGACTTTAAATGTGGCAAAGTGTCAAAGTTATTCCATGAAGTTAATGCTCAATATTAAAAAGGAAAATGAAATACATATAAAATATTGCAGATCATTCCTTGACAGCTTTACATATCTATTCTCATCACAACAAAGACAGGAAAGATGTCATATAATCTTATTACCTTAACCTGTTAATAATGACTCCGCCTGCTCTCACGCCCTGATTCTCTCACACACATTACATGACGCATACGATAGGGTTTATCCACTAAACAGTGAATAGTGGTGAACAGACAAGGGAATTGCTGCTTCCCCTATCCCACTAGATCCTCTCTGCCCCCTACCCCAATAAATCTTACCGATGGTACCGCCTGGGCATAGCAGAGGTCGAGAGCTAGCGTCAGTATGAGGATCATCTTCTGCTGGCTCCTGTAATCAGTAATGTTCACAGATGTCATGCCAGACATTAAATATTCCCTCCATGGACACACCCACTTATGATGCAGATTAATATGGGATGTGTGGGTTGTAGTTAGTATGACGCAAATATATTGTGCTCTGTACAATACTCCAAGTGAGGTCTCACCAGCGCTCTGTACAATACTCCAAGTGAGGTCTCAACAGCGCTCTGTACAATACTCCAAGTGAGGTCTCACCAGCGCTCTGTACAATACTCCAAGTGAGGTCTCACCAGCAATCTGTACAATACTCCAAGTGAGGTCTCACCAGTACTGCGTACAATACTCCAAGTGAGGTCTCACCAGCGCTCTGTACAATACTCCAAGTGAGGTCTCACTAGCACTCTGTACAACACTCCAAGTGAGGTCTCACCAGTGCTCTGTACAATACTCCAAGTGAGGTCTCACCAGCGCTCTGTACAATACTCCAAGTGAGGTCTCATCAGCGCTCTGTACAATACTCGAAGTGAGGTCTCACCAGCGCTCTGTACAATACTCGAAGTGAGGTCTCACCAGCGCTCTGTACAATACTCCAAGTGAGGACTCACCAGTACTGCGTACAATACTCCAAGTGAGGTCTCACCAGCACTCTGTACAATAATCCAAGTGAGGTCTTACCAGCACTCTGTACAATACTCCAAGTGAGGTCTTACCAGCACTCTGTACAATACTCCAAGTGAGGTCTTACCAGCAATCTGTACAATACTCCAAGTGAGGTCTCACCAGCGCTCTGTACAATACTCCAAGTGAGGTCTCACCAGCGCTCTGTACAATACTCCAAGTGAGGTCTCACCAGCACTCTGTACAATACTCCAAGTGAGGTCTCACCAGTGCTCTGTACAATACTCCAAGTAAGGTCTCACCAGTGCTCTCTACAATACACGAAGTGAGGTCTCACCAGCGCTCTGTACAATACTCCAAGTGAGGTCTCACCAGCGCTCTGTACAATACTCCAAAAGAGGTCTCACCAGCGCTCTGTACAATACTCCAAGTGAGATCTCACCAGTACTCTGTACAATACTCCAAGTGAGATCTCACCAGTACTCTGTACAATACTCCAAGTGAGGTCTCACCAGCGCTCTGTACAATACTCCAAGTGAGGTCTCACCAGCGCTCTGTACAATACTCCAAGTGAGGTCTCACCAGCGCTCTGTACAATACTCCAAGTGAGGTCTCACCAGTGCTCTGTACAATACCCCAAGTGAGGTCTCACCAGTGCTCTGTACAATACTCCAAGTGAGGTCTCACCAGCGCTCTGTACAATACTCCGAGTGAGGTCTCACCAGCGCTCTGTACAATACTCCAAGTGAGATCTCACCAGCGCTCTGTACAATACTCCAAGTGAGATCTCCCCAGTACTCTGTACCAGTGGTGTATCTTGATTTTGTGCTGCCCTAGGCAGACAAAATCCGGGCACCCCCCTACCCACACTGCACACCCACGTTACACACCTATGTCATGCCCCATCACCTCCATTACATGACCCCACTTCACACATAACATTCAGACTCACATCAAGCTCATACTCCCATCACACACACACTCCCATCACACACACACTCCCATCACACTCAGTCACACACTAACTCCCACCACACACACTCTGACTCCCATCACACTCAGTCACACACTAACTCCCACCACACTGTCACACAGCCTCACAGCACACTCACACAGCCTCACATCACACACAGACTCCCATCACACTCAGTCACACACAGCCTCACATCACACACACTCTCCCATCACACTCAGGAACACACTAACTCCCACCACACTGTCACACACTGACTCCCATCACACACACTCTGACACCCATCACACACAGACTCACATCACACTCATACTCACAACCAACGTTTTCATTTTTCCATTTGAACCAGCTTACCTTCTGCTGTACTCTGACAGGCAGGGGGCAGAGACTTTACACTGGCGCGTGTGACGGGGAACGAAGGGAGGGGAAGTGAGAGAGCCCCGATCATGACAAACGGCAACGGGTGAGGGGAAGAACGAAAAGAGCGGTGGGGGTGGGAAGGGGAGGGAACAACTTTTAACAAAACGGAGAAGAAAGTAAAAATCTTCGCCGCACCAGAATGGTTTAAAGCACCAGTGTGCTTTAACAACGTCTGGGAAAGTGCCGCCCTAGGCGAGCGCCTTGTTTGCATCGCGGTAGATACACTACTGCTCTGTACAATATTCCAAGTGAGGTCTCACCAGCGCTCTGTACAATACTCCAAGTGAGGTCTCACCAGCACTCTGTACAATACTCCAAGTGAGGTCTCACCAGCGCTCTGTACAATACTCCAAGTGAGGTCTTACCAGCGCTCTGTACAATATTCCAAGTGAGGTCTCACCAGCGCTCTGTACAATACTCCAAGTGAGGTCTCACCAGCGCTCTGTACAATACTCCAAGTGAGGTCTCACCAGCGCTCTGTACAATACTCCAAGTGAGGTCTCACCAGCGCTCTGTACAATACTCCAAGTGAGGTCTCACCAGCGCTCTGTACAATACTCCAAGTGAGGTCTCACCAGTGCTCTGTACAATACTCCAAGTGAGGTCTCACCAGCACTCTGTACAATACTCCAAGTGAGGTCTCACCAGTGCTAGGTACAATACTCCAAGTGAGGTCTCACCAGTGCTCTGTACAATACTCCAAGTGAGGTCTCACCAGTGCTCTGTACAATACTCCAAGTGAGGTCTCACCAGCGCTCTGTACAATACTCCAAGTGAGGTCTTACCAGCGCTTTGTACAATACTCCAAGTGAGGTCTCACCAGCGCTCTGTACAATACTCCAAGTGAGGTCTCACCAGCGCTCTGTACAATACTCCAAGTGAGGTCTCACCAGCGCTCTGTACAATACTCCAAGTGAGGTCTCACCAGCGCTCTGTACAATACTCCAAGTGAGGTCTCACCAGCGCTCTGTACAATACTCCAAGTGAGGTCTTTCCAGCGCTCTGTACAATACTCCAAGTGAGGTCTCACCAGCGCTCTGTACAATACTCCAAGTGAGGTCTCACCAGCACTCTGTACAATACTCCAAGTGAGGTCTCACCAGCGCTCTGTACAATACTCCAAGTGAGATCTCACCAGCGCTCTGTACAATACTCCAAGTGAGATCTCACCAGCGCTCTGTACAATACTCCAAGTGAGGTCTCACCAGTGCTCTGTACAATACTCCAAGTGAGGTCTCACCAGCACTCTGTACAATACTCCAAGTGAGATCTCACCAGCGCTCTGTACAATACTCCAAGTGAGGTCTCACCAGTACTGCGTACAATACTCCAAGTGAGGTCTCACCAGTGCTTTGTACAATACTCCAAGTGAGGTCTCACCAGCGCTCTGTACAATACTCCAAGTGAGGTCTCAACAGCGCTCTGTACAATACTCCAAGTGAGGTCTCACCAGTGCTTTGTACAATACTCCAAGTGAGGTCTCACCAGCGCTCTGTACAATACTCCAAGTGAGGTCTCACCAGTGCTTTGTACAATACTCCAAGTGAGGTCTCACCAGTGCTCTGTACAATACTCCAAGTGAGGTCTCACCAGCGCTCTGTACAATACTCCAAGTGAGGTCTCACCAGCGCTCTGTACAATACTCCAAGTGAGGTCTCACCAGTGCTCTGTACAATACTCCAAGTGAGGTCTCACCAGCGCTCTGTACAATACTCCAAGTGAGGTCTCACCAGCGCTCTGTACAATACTCCAAGTGAGGTCTCACCAACGCTCTGTACAATACTCCAAGTGAGGTCTCACCAGTGCTCTGTACAATACTCCAAGTGAGGTCACACCAGCGCTCTGTACAATACTCCAAGTGAGGTCTCACCAGCGCTCTGTACAATACTCCCAGTGAGGTCTCACCAGCGCTCTGTACAATACTCCAGGTGAGATCTCCCCAGTGCTATAAAGTATGTTTTGGATCCAGTCCTCGTTTTTTTCATCTTCTGCTGTTTGATGTAACGTATGTTGTGGATCGTCTCCTGGTTATTTACCTAATAATGTATCCCTGTAAATGTTTTCCATTCTCCCCCAGGGGCTGCCTCGCTTGCACGCATATCGTTAATTAATTGTCTATCTCTGGTTGGCACCGAATTTACATGCTGAGGGACAAGTTTGTTCACAAGGAAGACATTGCTGTCGTACTGTTCTCATGAGTCGGACTTTCCATGTGTTTTGAGTTCATTGTTTATCATTCTGTTGAGAGGTACAATAGAGGGGCTAGTGCCCATGATGACCCATTGCCAAAAGGGCCTTTAATGTACTATTAATAAATAAAAATGTGTTACTTTCTTTAGTGTAAGTTTATTTTTTATATATCTTGTTCACCTGTTAAAATATTTAGTTATAAAATAATATGGAGATATCAATTCTGTAACATAAGGATATACCGTATTTGCTTGATTATAAGACAAGGTTTTTTTCAGAAAAAAATATCTGAAAATTACCCCTCGTCTTATAATCGAGGTCGTCTTATAATCTGACCTCAAATTGAGGTCAGATTATAAAACATGGATCCAGGTCCCCAGCAGAGCTGCAGGGGACCTGGATCCCCCTCTCTAACAGCCGGGGGATGTCTGCGCAATGAGCGCAGACTCCCCTGCTACCGCCCGGCACGACCGCCGGGGCTTCTATGATGAAGCCCGGTACTTCCACTTTCGTCACAGAAGTCCTGGCGATCGTGCCGGGCGGCAGCAGGGGAGGTCTGCGCTCATCACGCAGACATCCTCTGCTGTCCCACTAGCCACCAGGGAGAATCGGTCAGCTGGGGGATGTCTGCACGATACGTGCAGACATCCTCCATGCTGCCCGACACGGCAGTCTATTATGACGGACCAGCTGTCCGTCATAATAGACTGACAATAGCTGATCATGGAGCCCCCAGACAATAGCTGATCATGGAGCCCCCAGACAATAGATGATCATGGAGCCCCCAGCCAATAGCTGATCATGGAGATCCAGACAATAGATGATCAAGGAGCCCCCAGACAATAAATGAACATGGGGACCCCAGACAATAGCTGATCATGGAGCCTGTAATGGACCGTCACACCCAGCAAGTCATTCCTGGACCCTTGATCTTTGTACACAAATAGCAGACAGGAGACCACTAGCAGTTAGGTAGACCTAATTACAATACACACAGAAATGTACACAACATAATCAGTTTACCAGTTAATCCAGAACAATGGATGTTGGAGTAAACTATTGGAGTCACTGTCACATTATAAACCTTCAGAGTGGTCTACTCACAGAATTAAACGTTACACATAACCAATACACTAACAGAATATAACTAACTAACAATATTAACATATAGTGCTATGGCACATCCCTTACCCAGGTAGTCCATTCATTTGTGAGTTGGTTCGGTAGATTCAATCTACCGAACACCCAGGCAGAAAGGCACGAACAAGCCTTTCTGCAGGGGAAAATGCAAGCTTTTACCATGGGGCCATAGTCCAGAGGCAGCAGGCGAGCAACCAGGCTTCTCCAGAACATAGTGGCGAGGTTGGTTCCGCCACAGTCTCCAATGCAATGTACACAGATACCTAGTCTTTAATGCATAGACCCTTATACGTTTTATTATTTGGTAATTGTAAGGTTCTTACAATCTGTGCATAGAATCTGTGCTGTCCTTTTAAAAAAAACAATAATCCCAGAGTTGGTTTTTTTCTTATCATTTAACATGTATCTTTGTAAAAAAAAAAGTAATGCAATATTACCACCTTCTCTGGAATGTTAAATACTTAGAATTGAGATTCCTATTTTAATTCTTCTTGCCCTGCAGGAATTGTTTCACATGCATTTTAAAATTACTTACTTATAGAGAAATGTGTCAGGTATTGGAAAATATTCCCAGAGGTATATGCAAACGATAGGGGAAAGAACTAATGATGAAAAGTGTTGGATGTGTTTTTTCTGTTATACTGTCCCCCATTCCCTCTAGATTGTAAGCTCTGTGAGCAGGATCCTCTCTATACCTTGTGTATCACCTGTCCCCCATTCCCTCTAGATTGTAAGCTCTGTGAGCAGGATCCTCTCTATACCTTGTGTATCACCTGTCCCCCATTCCCTCTAGATTGTAAGCTCTGTGAGCAGGATCCTTTCTATACCTTGTGTATCACCTGTCCCCCATTCCCTTTAGATTGTAAGCTCTGTGAGCAGGATCCTCTCTACACCTTGTGTATCACCTGTCCCCCATTCCCTCTAGATTGTAAGCTCTGTGAGCAGGATCCTCTCTATACCTTGTGTATCACCTGTCCCACATTCCCTCTAGAATGTAAACTCTGTGAGCAGGACCCTCTCTATAGCTTGTGTATCCCCTGTCCCCCATTCCCTCTAGATTGTAAGCTCTGTGAGCAGGATCATCTCTATACCTTGTGTATCACCTTTCCCCCATTCCCTCTAGATTGTAAGCTTGTGAGCAGGATCCTCTCTATACCTTGTGTATCACCTGTCCCCCATTCCCTCTAGATTGTAAGCTTGTGAGCAGGACCCTCTCTATACCTTGTGTATCACCTGTCCCCCATTCCCTCTAGATTGTAAGCTCTGTGAGCAGGACCCTCTCTATAGCTTGTGTATCACCTGTCCCCCATTCCCTCTAGATTGTAAGCTTGTGACACAGACAGAAGGGAGCTATGGGACACCGAGTCTACCCCTCCCTTTATGGGGTGACACAGACAGAAGGGAGCTATGTGGCACCATCTTCAGGTATTTGAAAACAGTAAGGATGTAGTGTAAAACCATACTTGGTGTGATTGTGGTACCCATCAGTACTCCCTCTCTAGATACACAGCTATGAAGCCACACTCACGGTGAACTTGGAGAAGCTGATAAACCTGACCAAGCGTGCTGAGATCATGGAGACAGGCGGTCTCTCCTACACGGAGCTGGACTTCGAGCTGCTGAAGTTGGAGATAAGAGAGATGGAGGCTCTGATTGTGCAACTCAAGGCTTCTCTGAATGGAACCAATTCAATGGTGGAATTGCTCTATGTGGAGGTGAGTCCAGAAGATCCCAGAAGATCAGTGGGATCCGGTCATTTCACTAAATCAAAGGATTGTTTAAATCAGCTGTAATAAACTACACCTTGCCCCATGCTTGAGATGCCCAGGCCAGGCAGCCGTCAGCCTGTAATCAGACTCTGACCTTCCACACATTACAGTCTCCTTCTCAACGTTACATCTCTGGGTCTGCGAAATGGATATCTAGCTGCAAATCTCTAATACACAAAACAATCCCATTTCTTAGAGAAATGATAAAACACACTCTACTCCTGAGTGTCAAACAAATTAAAAAATTAGCTTCATGGTGAGTCATTGCTCTCACTGGGGTGACCACATGTTATATTTACCATTCAGGAACGGTATGGTGCAGATAAGATTACACACAGACATATATTATATATAGAGAGAGAATTCATGTGTAATAATATATTTATTGTATAATATACACACAGTGTGACTGCTTACACACACAGACATATATTATATAGAGAGAGAGAATTCATGTGTAATAATATATTTATTGTATAATATACACACAGTGTGACTGCTTACACACACACACAGACATATATTATATAGAGAGAGAGAATTCATGTGTAATAATATATTTATTGTATAATATACACACAGTGTGACTGCTTACACACACAGACATATATTATATAGAGAGAGAGAATTCATGTGTAATAATATATTTATTGTATAATATACACACAGTGTGACTGCTTACACACACACACAGACATATATTATATAGAGAGAGAGAATTCATGTGTAATAATATATTTATTGTATAATATACACACAGTGTGACTGCTTACACACACACACACACAGACATATATTATATATAGAGAGAGAATTCATGTGTAATAATATATTTATTGTATAATATACACACAGTGTGACTGCTTACACACACACACACACAGACATATATTATATATAGAGAGAGAATTCATGTGTAATAATATATTTATTGTATAATATACACACAGTGTGACTGCTTACACACACACACACAGACATATATTATATAGAGAGAGAGAATTCATGTGTAATAATATATTTATTGTATAATATACACACAGTGTGACTGCTTACACACACACACACAGACATATATTATATATATAGAGAGAGAATTCATGTGTAATAATATATTTATTGTATAATATACACACAGTGTGACTGCTTACACACACACACACACACAGACATATATTATATATATAGAGAGAATTCATGTGTAATAATATATTTATTGTATAATATACACACAGTGTGACTGCTTACACACACACACACACACACACATATATTATATATAGAGAGAGAATTCATGTGTAATAATATATTTATTGTATAATATACACACAGTGTGACTGCTTACACACACACACACAGACATATATTATATAGAGAGAGAGAATTCATGTGTAATAATATATTTATTGTATAATATACACACAGTGTGACTGCTTACACACACACACAGACATATATTATATAGAGAGAGAGAATTCATGTGTAATAATATATTTATTGTATAATATACACACAGTGTGACTGCTTACACACACACACACAGACATATATTATATATAGAGAGAGAATTCATGTGTAATAATATATTTATTGTATAATATACACACAGTGTGACTGCTTACACACACACACACACAGACATATATTATATATAGAGAGAGAATTCATGTGTAATAATATACACACAGTGTGACTGCTTACACACACACAGACATATATTATATAGAGAGAGAGAATTCATGTGTAATAATATATTTATTGTATAATATACACACAGTGTGACTGCTTACACACACACAGACATATATTATATAGAGAGAGAGAATTCATGTGTAATAATATATTTATTGTATAATATACACACAGTGTGACTGCTTACATACACAATCACACAGACATATATTATATAGAGAGAGAATTCATGTGTAATAATATATTTATTGTATAATATACACACAGTGTGACTGCTTACACACACACACACACACACACACAGACATATATTATATAGAGAGAGAGAATTCATGTGTAATAATATATTTATTGTATAATATACACACAGTGTGACTGCTTACACACACACACAGACATATATTATATAGAGAGAGAGAATTCATGTGTAATAATATATTTATTGTATAATATACACACAGTGTGACTGCTTACACACACACACACAGACATATATTATATATAGAGAGAGAATTAATGTGTAATAATATATTTATTGTATAATATACACACAGTGTGACTGCTTACACACACACACAGACATATATTATATATAGAGAGAGAATTCATGTGTAATAATATATTTATTGTATAATATACACACAGTGTGACTGCTTACACACACACACACAGACATATATTATATATAGAGAGAATTCATGTGTAATAATATATTTATTGTATAATATACACACAGTGTGACTGCTTACACACACACACACACACACAGACATATATTATATAGAGAGAGAGAATTCATGTGTAATAATATATTTATTGTATAATATACACACAGTGTGACTGCTTACACACACACACACACACACAGACATATATTATATATAGAGAATTAATGTGTAATAATATATTTATTGTATAATATACACACAGTGTGACTGCTTACACACACAGAGACATATATTATATAGAGAGAGAATTCATGTGTAATAATATATTTATTGTATAATATACACACAGTGTGACTGCTTACACACACACACACACACACACAGACATATATTATATATAGAGAGAGAATTCATGTGTAATAATATATTTATTGTATAATATACACACAGTGTGACTGCTTACACACACACACACAGACATATATTATATAGAGAGAGAGAATTCATGTGTAATAATATATTTATTGTATAATATACACACAGTGTGACTGCTTACACACACAGACATATATTATATAGAGAGAGAGAAT
This sequence comes from Pelodytes ibericus, assembly GCA_036172795.1. Classification (NCBI taxonomy): domain Eukaryota; kingdom Metazoa; phylum Chordata; class Amphibia; order Anura; family Pelodytidae; genus Pelodytes; species Pelodytes ibericus. The sequence continues at coordinate 4,158,161 of CM069861.1, read as the reverse complement.
TCATGTGTAATAATATATTTATTGTATAATATACACACAGTGTGACTGCTTACACACACACACACACAGACATATATTATATAGAGAGAGAGAATTCATGTGTAATAATATATTTATTGTATAATATACACACAGTGTGACTGCTTACACACACACACAGACATATATTATATAGAGAGAGAGAATTCATGTGTAATAATATATTTATTGTATAATATACACACAGTGTGACTGCTTACACACACACACAGACATATATTATATAGAGAGAGAGAATTCATGTGTAATAATATATTTATTGTATAATATACACACAGTGTGACTGCTTACACACACACACACAGACATATATTATATATAGAGAGAATTAATGTGTAATAATATATTTATTGTATAATATACACACAGTGTGACTGCTTACACACACACACAGACATATATTATATATAGAGAGAGAATTCATGTGTAATAATATATTTATTGTATAATATACATACAGTGTGACTGCTTACACACACACACACAGACATATATTATATATAGAGAGAATTCATGTGTAATAATATATTTATTGTATAATATACACACAGTGTGACTGCTTACACACACACACACACACACACACAGACATATATTATATATAGAGAGAGAATTCATGTGTAATAATATATTTATTGTATAATATACACACAGTGTGACTGCTTACACACACACACACAGACATATATTATATATAGAGAGAGAATTAATGTGTAATAATATATTTATTGTATAATATACACACAGTGTGACTGCTTACACACACAGAGACATATATTATATAGAGAGAGAATTCATGTGTAATAATATATTTATTGTATAATATACACACAGTGTGACTGCTTACACACACACACACACACACAGACATATATTATATAGAGAGAGAGAATTCATGTGTAATAATATATTTATTGTATAATATACACACAGTGTGACTGCTTACACACACACACACAGACATATATTATATAGAGAGAGAGAATTCATGTGTAATAATATATTTATTGTATAATATACACACAGTGTGACTGCTTACACACACAGACATATATTATATAGAGAGAGAGAATTCATGTGTAATAATATATTTATTGTATAATATACACACAGTGTGACTGCTTACACACACACACACACAGACATATATTATATAGAGAGAGAGAATTCATGTGTAATAATATATTTATTGTATAATATACACACAGTGTGACTGCTTACACACACACACAGACATATATTATATAGAGAGAGAGAATTCATGTGTAATAATATATTTATTGTATAATATACACACAGTGTGACTGCTTACACACACACACACACACAGACATATATTATATAGAGAGAATTCATGTGTAATAATATATTTATTGTATAATATACACACAGTGTGACTGCTTACACACACACACACACACAGACATATATTATATAGAGAGAGAGAATTCATGTATAATAATATATTTATTGTATAATATACACACAGTGTGACTGCTTACACACACACACAGACATATATTATATATAGAGAGAGAATTCATGTGTAATAATATATTTATTGTATAATATACACACAGTGTGACTGCTTACACACACACACACAGACATATATTATATAGGGAGAGAGAATTCATGTGTAATAATATATTTATTGTATAATATACACACAGTGTGACTGCTTACACACACACACACAGACATATATTATATATAGAGAGAATTCATGTGTAATAATATATTTATTGTATAATATACACACAGTGTGACTGCTTACACACACACACAGACATATATTATATATAGAGAGAATTCATGTGTAATAATATATTTATTGTATAATATACACACAGTGTGACTGCTTACACACACACACAGACATATTATATATAGAGAGAATTCATGTGTAATAATATATTTATTGTATAATATACACACAGTGTGACTGCTTACACACACACACACACAGACATATATTATATAGAGAGAGAGAATTCATGTGTAATAATATATTTATTGTATAATATACACACAGTGTGACTGCTTACACACACACACAGACATATATTATATAAAGAGAGAGAATTCATGTGTAATAATATATTTATTGTATAATATACACACAGTGTGACTGCTTACACACACACACAGACATATATTATATATAGAGAGAATTCATGTGTAATAATATATTTATTGTATAATATACACACAGTGTGACTGCTTACACACACACACAGACATATATTATATAGAGAGAGAGAATTCATGTGTAATAATATATTTATTGTATAATATACACACAGTGTGACTGCTTACACACACACACACACAGACATATATTATATAGAGAGAGAGAATTCATGTGTAATAATATATTTATTGTATAATATACACACAGTGTGACTGCTTACACACACACACACACAGACATATATTATATAGAGAGAGAGAATTCATGTGTAATAATATATTTATTGTATAATATACACACAGTGTGACTGCTTACACACACACACACAGACATATATTATATAGAGAGAGAGAATTCATGTGTAATAATATATTTATTGTATAATATACACACAGTGTGACTGCTTACACACACACACACACAGACATATATTATATAGAGAGAGAGAATTCATGTGTAATAATATATTTATTGTATAATATACACACAGTGTGACTGCTTACACACACACACACAGACATATATTATATATATAGAGAATTCATGTGTAATAATATATTTATTGTATAATATACACACAGTGTGACTGCTTACACACACACAGACATATATTATATAGAGAGAGAGAATTCATGTGTAATAATATATTTATTGTATAATATACACACAGTGTGACTGCTTACACACACACACAGACATATATTATATATAGAGAGAATTCATGTGTAATAATATATTTATTGTATAATATACACACAGTGTGACTGCTTACACACACACACACACACAGACATATATTATATAGAGAGAGAGAATTCATGTGTAATAATATATTTATTGTATAATATACACACAGTGTGACTGCTTACACACACACACACAGACATATATTATATAGAGAGAGAGAATTCATGTGTAATAATATATTTATTGTATAATATACACACAGTGTGACTGCTTACACACACACACACACAGACATATATTATATATAGAGAGAGAATTCATGTGTAATAATATATTTATTGTATAATATACACACAGTGTGACTGCTTACACACACACACACACAGACATATATTATATAGAGAGAGAGAATTCATGTGTAATAATATATTTATTGTATAATATACACACAGTGTGACTGCTTACACACACACACAGACATATATTATATATAGAGAGAGAATTCATGTGTAATAATATATTTATTGTATAATATACACACAGTGTGACTGCTTACACACACACACACACACAGACATATATTATATATAGAGAGAGAATTCATGTGTAATAATATATTTATTGTATAATATACACACAGTGTGACTGCTTACACACACACACAGACATATATTATATAGAGAGAGAGAATTCATGTGTAATAATATATTTATTGTATAATATACACACAGTGTGACTGCTTACACACACACACACAGACATATATTATATAGAGAGAGAGAATTCATGTGTAATAATATATTTATTGTATAATATACACACAGTGTGACTGCTTACACACACACACACAGACATATATTATATAGAGAGAGAGAATTCATGTGTAATAATATATTTATTGTATAATATACACACAGTGTGACTGCTTACACACACACACACACAGACATATATTATATAGAGAGAGAGAATTCATGTGTAATAATATATTTATTGTATAATATACACACAGTGTGACTGCTTACACACACACACACAGACATATATTATATAGAGAGAGAGAATTCATGTGTAATAATATATTTATTGTATAATATACACACAGTGTGACTGCTTACACACACACACACACAGACATATATTATATAGAGAGAGAGAATTCATGTGTAATAATATATTTATTGTATAATATACACACAGTGTGACTGCTTACACACACACACACACAGACATATATTATATATAGAGAGAATTCATGTGTAATAATATATTTATTGTATAATATACACACAGTGTGACTGATTACACACACACACAGACATATATTATATAGAGAGAGAGAATTCATGTGTAATAATATATTTATTGTATAATATACACACAGTGTGACTGCTTACACACACACACAGACATATATTATATAGAGAGAGAGAATTCATGTGTAATAATATATTTATTGTATAATATACACACAGTGTGACTGCTTACACACACACACACAGACATATATTATATAGAGAGAGAGAATTCATGTGTAATAATATATTTATTGTATAATATACACACAGTGTGACTGCTTACACACACACACACACACAGACATATATTATATATAGAGAGAGAATTCATGTGTAATAATATATTTATTGTATAATATACACACAGTGTGACTGCTTACACACACACACACACAGACATATATTATATAGAGAGAGAGAATTCATGTGTAATAATATATTTATTGTATAATATACACACAGTGTGACTGCTTACACACACACACACAGACATATATTATATATAGAGAGAATTCATGTGTAATAATATATTTATTGTATAATATACACACAGTGTGACTGCTTACACACACACACACAGACATATATTATATATAGAGAGAATTCATGTGTAATAATATATTTATTGTATAATATACACACAGTGTGACTGCTTACACACACACACACAGACATATATTATATAGGGAGAGAGAATTCATGTGTAATAATATATTTATTGTATAATATACACACAGTGTGACTGCTTACACACACACACACAGACATATATTATATAGAGAGAGAGAATTCATGTGTAATAATATATTTATTGTATAATATACACACAGTGTGACTGCTTACACACACACACACAGACATATATTATATAGAGAGAGAGAATTCATGTGTAATAATATATTTATTGTATAATATACACACAGTGTGACTGCTTACACACACACACAGACATATATTATATAGAGAGAATTCATGTGTAATAATATATTTATTGTATAATATACACACAGTGTGACTGCTTACACACACAGACATATATTATATAGAGAGAGAGAATTCATGTGTAATAATATATTTATTGTATAATATACACACAGTGTGACTGCTTACACACACACACAGACATATATTATATATAGAGAGAGAATTCATGTGTAATAATATATTTATTGTATAATATACACACAGTGTGACTGCTTACACACACACACAGAGACATATATTATATATAGAGAGAGAGAATTAATGTGTAATAATATATTTATTGTATAATATACACACAGTGTGACTGCTTACACACATACAGATATATTATATAGAGAGAGAGAATTCATGTGTAATAATATATTTATTGTATAATATACACACAGTGTGACTGCTTACACACACACACACAGACATATATTATATAGAGAGAGAGAATTCATGTGTAATAATATATTTATTGTATAATATACACACAGTGTGACTGCTTACACACACACACACACACAGACATATATTATATATATAGAGAGAATTCATGTGTAATAATATATTTATTGTATAATATACACACAGTGTGACTGCTTACACACACACACAGACATATATTATATAGAGAGAGAGAATTCATGTGTAATAATATATTTATTGTATAATATACACACAGTGTGACTGCTTACACACACACACACACACAGACATATATTATATAGAGAGAGAGAATTCATGTGTAATAATATATTTATTGTATAATATACACACAGTGTGACTGCTTACACACACACACAGACATATATTATATAGAGAGAGAGAATTCATGTGTAATAATATATTTATTGTATAATATACACACAGTGTGACTGCTTACACACACACACACAGACATATATTATATAGAGAGAGAGAATTCATGTGTAATAATATATTTATTGTATAATATACACACAGTGTGACTGCTTACACACACACACAGACATATATTATATATAGAGAGAATTCATGTGTAATAATATATTTATTGTATAATATACACACAGTGTGACTGCTTACACACACACACACAGACATATATTATATATAGAGAGAATTCATGTGTAATAATATATTTATTGTATAATATACACACAGTGTGACTGCTTACACACACAGACATATATTATATAGAGAGAGAGAATTCATGTGTAATAATATATTTATTGTATAATATACACACAGTGTGACTGCTTACACACACACAAATCCTCGGGGATTATATACAAGGCTGTATTTGGGGAATGTAGCGCAGTTACCTGAATGTACGCGGCTCCCCCCCACGGCTCCTGACACTCTATACAGCAGTCAGTCAGTGCAATCTTACATTACAATCAATATAAATGGAATCTACTAAAAGGTGTCGTGATAGAAACTTCCACACAAACAAAGGGATTAAAGGACAGCTGCTGGGGAAAAGGAAGTTCAGTTTGATTGAGAGATTTGCATCAAGTGTAGACATTTTAAATAGAAATGCTTTAATGAAAGATTAGACATAAAGCACCTTATTGAGCCCTCTCTGCTCTGTATAGCTCTATCAGGGGGCTGACATGCTGGGTCAGATATTACTTAATCTGACCCAAGACTCTAAAACAACATGTCTGCCCCCTGATAAAGCTATACAGAGCAAAGATTCTAAGCAACATTTCTGCACCCTGATAGAGCTATACAGAGCAAAGATTCTAAACAACATGTTCTCCCCCTGATAGAGCCATACAGCACAAAGGTTCTAAACAACATGTCCACCCCCTGATAGAGCTATACAGAGCAAAGATTCTAAACAACATGTCCTCCCCCTAATAGAGCTATACAGAGCAAAGGTTCTAAACAACATGTCCACCCCCTGATAGAGCTATACAGAGCAAAGATTCTAACAACATGTCCACCCCCTAATAGAGCTATACAGAGCAAAGATGCTAAACAACATGTCCTCCCCCTGATAGAGCTATACAGAGCAAAGATTCTAAACAACATGTCCACCCCCTGATAGAGCTATACAGAGCAAAGATTCTAACATGTCCACCCTGATAGAGATATACAGAGCAAAGATTCTAAACACCATGTCCGCCCCCTGATAGAGCTATACAGAGCAAAGATTCTAAACAACATGTCCGCTCCCTGATAGAGCCATAGAGAGCAAAGATTCTAAACAACATGTCAACCCCTGATAGAGCTATACAGAGCAAAGATTCTAAACACCATGCCAGTTAATAGTGCTTTACAGAGCAAAGTGGACCCAGTAAGGTGCTCTATTTGTGTTCTTTCACTAATGTATTTCTGTTTATGATGTCTACACTTGATGTCCTTTAAATGAAGGTAGAATTTGCAATAGAAAGAGGGTCAGTAGAACAAGAGGGCGTTCATCTTATCTCACCCTGCGGACACAGCTTGAGGTTCTCATACTCATCATTTCTTTTCTTTTGGCCAATAGAAGGAGAAGAAGAATTCTTTGCCCCTCGTAATCCCCCAAGTGAGGAAAATCAGGCCAAAAGCAAGACGAGGCATGTGTGAGAAGCTGCTGGATGTAATCAGAATAATACGTACTCACTAGGATGAATAGAAGGACCAATAGGTGCAGCATGGACTGGCAGAGAGAGTGGAGACACACATGCCATCCACTGGACCACCATGGATGGACATTCTTCAACTCCCTCCCACAGATGGACAAGATGGAGCCGGCTGAGCTTGATGGGTAATAAAATAAACACCGGAGATGTGCGAAGATGTCAAAGGCAGGCCCGCAAAATCTCCCCCTATGTTATCTATACAGTAACAGAATTCAATAGGGTCTACGCAATAAGGAGAGGAGGGCAGGGAATTGAGACAAGAAATTCAAACTTTAGGCCAATGTAGCCGAGTTATAAATATTTTAAAGTGCAGCTGCTTTGGCCTGAAGTTTGAAGTTCCCATCTCAATTCCCTGCACTCCTCTCTTTATTGCGTCGATATATTCTGGGAGGTATTCGTGAGATCATGGCTGCACAGGATGTCAGGTGTATATTTCCTACATTAATCCAATAATCCCAGTTATATAAGCAGAACACAATGCCATGTTTGATGTACAGATCAGCTCCGGACACTCGGATATAAGGTTACCCTCCGCTCTGGCGGGGGGGGGTAATAATGGGGAGACCTCTACCCGTAGCAGAGAAGGAAGCAAACTGACAACAGGCAGGAATCTCCCCTTCAAATCTGCCAGTACGATGACCCCAGTAATGGTGGGAGCGTCAGTAGACACACTGGAAAAGTTGTATACTAGGAAAAGCTTTACATACATTGTATGATTAAAGAAGTTATTAAGGGCAAGAACTGAAAATGAAATGTGTATTGGATAAAAAGTTATCCATTGATGCCCCCTTGATGTAACTCCCCCCCCTCCCCAAAGATATTCCCTTAATTTATCCCACTTCGCTGTACTGTACCAATCCACTTATTTCTTGGCTGTTATATTCTATAAAAACAATAAAAATCTTATTTACAAAAAAATGATCCATTATAAAAAAAATGAGCAACAGACATTAAAAAGGAGAATTTATAATGCAGTTTATAGGAAGGTGCGATATCAGGACTGGCACACAGCCTATAGGAAGGTGTGATATCAGGACTGGCACACAGCCTATAGGAAGGTGTGATATCAGGACTGGCACGCAGCCTATAGGAAGGTGTGATATCAGGACTGGCACGCAGACTATAGGAAGGTGTGATATCAGGACTGGCACGCAGCCTATAGGAAGGTGTGATATCAGGACTGGCACACAGCCTATAGGAAGGTGCGATATCAGGACTGGCACACAGCCTATAGGAAGGTGTGATATCAGGACTGGCACACAGCCTATAGGAAGGTGTGATATCAGGACTGGCACACAGCCTATAGGAAGGTGTGATATCAGGACAGGCACGCAGCCTATAGGAAGGTGTGATATCAGGACTGGCACACAGCCTATAGGAAGGTGCGATATCAGGACTGGCACGCAGCCTATAGGAAGGTGTGATATCAGGACAGGCATGCAGTCTATAGGAAGGTGTGATATCAGGACAGGCACGCAGTCTATAGGAAGGTGTGATATCAGGACAGGCACAAAATCTATAGGAAGGTGTGATATCAGGACTAGCACGCAGCCTATAGGAAGGTGTGATATCAGGACTGGCACGCAGCCTATAGGAAGGTGTGATATCAGGACTGGCACGCAGTCTATAGGAAGGTGTGATATCAGGACAGGCACGCAGTCTATAGGAAGGTGTGATATCAGGACAGGCACGCAGTCTATAGGAAGGTGTGATATCAGGACAGGCACAAAATCTATAGGAAGGTGTGATATCAGGACTAGCACGCAGCCTATAGGAAGGTGTGATATCAGGACTGGCACGCAGCCTATAGGAAGGTGTGATATCAGGACTGCCACGCAGTCTATAGGAAGGTGTGATATCAGGACTGGCACGCAGTCTATAGGAAAGTGTGATATCAGGACTGGCACGCAGTCTATAGGAAGGTGTGATATCAGGACTGGCACGCAGTCTATAGGAAGGTGTGATATCAGGACTGGCACGGAGTCTATAGGAAGGTGTGATATCAGGACAGGCACAAAATCTATAGGAAGGTGTGATATCAGGACTAGCACGCAGTCTATAGGAAGGTGTGATATGAGGACAGGCACGCAGTCTATAGGAAGGTGTGATATCAGGACAGGCACGAAGTCTATAGAAAGGTGTGATAACGGGACTGGCAGATAGTCTACAGGATGGTGCGATAACGGGACTGGCAACCCCAGAACAGTCTATAGGAAGGTGTGATAACGGGACTGGCACCTCCAGGACAGTCACACAGTCTATAGGAAGGTGTGATAACGGGACTGGCACCTCCAGGACAGTCACACAGTCTATAGGAAGGGGTCTGTGATAAGGAGTCTGGCTCTCTGCCATCAGGATACCATCCTATAATCCCTGGCACCATTAGCCCTTAATCCCCAGTTCGCAGAAGTTAGCTAACATGTAGGAAAGTGATCCCCTGCCCATCCCTGCAGTCATCCCAAACCCATCATCATGGGATAAAGATCCGTTCTAGGGAGGAGAGGGCTAACTATATAAACCATGAGAGTGTTACCCAGCTCACACCCTGACTAACTATGTATTCCTGTATCCTGACCCTGATACTCCTGCACACGGCCACCTGCTACGTGAGTATTATATAGAATGGGACTAAGTATGTACTATACTGTGTATAACCAGCTGCCAAACTCACTCCGCAGGAAGCATTACACAGCCGGGTACATGGGAGAATGGACTGTACAAGGCAGTGGGGTACATAGGACTCAATGGGGGGTGAACGGGTAGAGGCTGAAGCATAAGAGGTGTAATAAAGGAACTCAACAAAATGTGTTAAAGGACAACTGTCAGCAAAACATTAGGTTCTGAAAGATTGCATCATGTGCTGGCATTTTAAATAGAAATTTTTAATGAAAGAATACAAATAACTCACCGTATTTAGCCCTCTGGGCACTGTATAGCTCTATCAGGGGGCAGACATGTTGATTAGAATCTTTGCTCTGTATAGCTCTATCAGGGGGTGGACATGTTGTTTAGAATCTTTGCTCTGTATAGCTCTATCAGGGGGCGGACATGTTGGTTAGAATCTTTGCTCTGTATAGCTCTATCAGGGTGTGGACATGTTGTTTAGAATCTTTGCTCTGTATAGCTCTATCTGGGGTCGGACATGTTGTTTAGAATCTTTGCTCTGTATAGCTCTATCTGGGGTCGGACATGTTGTTTAGAATCTTTGCTCTGTATAGCTCTATCTGGGGTCGGACATGTTGTTTAGAATCTTTGCTCTGTATAGCTCTATCTGGGGGAGGACACGTTGTTTAGAATCTTTGCTCTGTATAGCTCTATCAGGGGCGGACATGTTGATTAGAATCTTTGCTCTGTATAGCTCTATCAGGGGCAGACACGTTGTTTAGTATCTTTGCTCTGTATAGCTCTATCAGGGGGCGGACATGTTGTTTAGAATCTTTGCTCTGTATAGCTCTATCAGGGGGTGGACACGTTGTTTAGAATCTTTGCTCTGTATAGTTCTATCAGGGGAGGACACGTTGTTTAGAATCTTTGCTCTGTATAGCTCTATCAGGGGAGGACACGTTGTTTAGAATCTTTGCTCTGTATAGCTCTATCTGGGGGAGGACACGTTGTTTAGAATCTTTGCTCTGTATAGTTCTATCAGGGGAGGACACGTTGTTTAGAATCTTTGCTCTGTATAGCTCTATCAGGGGAGGACACGTTGTTTAGTATCTTTGCTCTGTATAGCTCTATCAGGGGGCGGACATGTTGTTTAGAATCTTTGCTCTGTATAGCTCTATCAGTGGGCGGACATGTTGTTTAGAATCTTTGCTCTGTATAGCTCTATCAGGGGGCGGACATGTTGTTTAGAATCTTTGCTCTGTATAGCTCTATCAGGGGACGAACATGTTGTTTAGAATATTTGCTGTGTATAGCTCTATCAGGGGGTGGACATGTTGTTTAGAATCTTTGCTCTGAATAGCTCTATCAGGGGGCGGACATGTTGTTTAGAATCTTTGCTCTGTATTGCTCTATCAGGGGGCGGACATGTTGTTTAGAATCTTTGCTCTGTATAGCTTTATCAGGGGGAGGACATGTTATTTAGAATCTTTGCTGTGTATAGCTCTATCCGGGAGGCGGACATGTTGTTTAGAATCTTTGCTCTGTATAGCTCTATCTGGGGGAGACATGTTGTTTAGAATCTTTTCTCTGTATAGCTCTATCAGGGGACGAACATGTTGTTTAGAATCTTTGCTGTGTATAGCTCTATCAGGGGGCGGACATGTTGTTTAGAATCTTTGCTCTGTATAGCTTTATCAGGGGGAGGACATGTTGTTTAGAATCTTTGCTCTGTATAGCTCTATCAGCGGGTGGACATGTTGTTTAGAATCTTTGCTGTGTATAGCTCTATCAGGGGGCAGACATGTTGTTTAGAATCTTTGCTCTGTATAGCTCTATCAGGGGGCAGACATGTTGTTTAGAATCTTTGCTCTGTATAGCTCTATCAGGGGACAGACATGTTGTTTAGAATAGTTTGCTCTGTACAGCTCTATCAGGGGGCAGACATGTTGTTTACAATCTTTGCTCTGTATAGCTCTATCAGGGGACGGATATTTTTAGAATCTTTTAGTGAAAGCATTCAGCATCTTGTGTGAGATTCAGGGTGAGCTGACATGTCTGACCCAAGTGTATTTAGAACTGTTCACCATAAAGATGATAGAGTATTCTCTCCATGATGTATGCTTTTGTCAGGTCATTCTACTGTCTGACGTGTAGCACCTACAACTTGTATACATTTGTTTTCCCATCCATGTACTGGGGTACTTTTTTTATTTAGATTTATAAATGTATTGTACTTTTTATTATAAGTTATAATTCTTGTAGAAGCTATACCTTGCAGAAGAATAACATTTCCTTTTTACAGATTATTTTTAGAAAGGTTTGTCTAATCACACAGCACACTTCTCCCCTCAAACAATAGACACTGATAATGAACACGCCGCTCTCTATAATGATACTGAGTATCTATACGCTGATAATGAACACACCGCTCTGTATAATGATACCGAGTATCTATACGCCGATAATGAACGCGCCGCTCTCTATAATGATACTGAGTATCTATACGCTGATAATGAACACGCCGCTCTGTATAATGATACCGAGTATCTATACGCTGATAATGAACACGCCACTCTGTATAATGATACAGAGTATCTATACACTGATAATGAACACGCCGCTCTGTATAATGATACAGAGTATCTATACACTGATAATGAACACGCCGCTCTGTATAATGATACCGAGTATCTACTCGCTGATAATGAACACCCCGCTCTGTATAATGATAACGAGTATCTATACACTGATAATGAACACACCGCTCTGTATAATGATAACGAGTATCTATTAGATTAGGTTGCTGCAGTCCATTTTGGTTAAGTTTCATCCATTATTTCTGTTTTGGGAATTCCATTCATACCATAAACTGTATAGTGTTATTAAGGATTATACTCTTTGTACACAGTTTGGTCTCCATCACCCACCTCTATGGGATAAGTTTAGGGATTGGGGCATAGTATATTAATGGGTGCCTGTCTGTAGAGTTTGGAGTGTGCCGTGATACTCAGTCTGGCTATAGATTGCAACATGTGTCGAGAGCTTGATCTGCGTTGGGGTCAGACTGAGGGTCATTAATAGATAAAAAAAATCAACCTTGTTACTTTACAAATCACTGGGCAATACTTACCTTAATTAATGAACAAAATTACTCATAAATAGGTGAGAAAACTACAGCCAAATAATCCAATGAACTTGCTAAAAAAAAAACTAGTTTTTACACTCAAATAAGTTGTGAAGAAGCCAGTTTTATTAGTTCTTTAATCAGCACAATCGTTTCCAGGTGTATAATATAAATATGCACACACACACACACACACACACACACATCTATATATTTAAGAGCTGAACAGGGTTGTGCTGATTAAAGGCTTCTTTAGAATATGAATTATATTTCTAACCTTTGTCAATGTCTTGACTGTTTCCTACTCGTTTCGCATACTCATCTGATGGAGGTTTCCATTTGAAGGATGGTATATATTGTATGTGAGGCTACACGTTTAAGACAATATCTGGATGGATTAAACAGTCTGTTATACTTATACAGACCGTTAGATTTACAATCAATGTAAAATGCTTGCACAGTCATACGTACATTAGGAAGGTTAACATTACAGGATTAATAGGACTTTACATTTAGTCATCTAGTCTGCGATGGATAATATAGATATTACAAGACTTGAGATTCAAGACCGTGAGCAAGAGAAAGAAAAATCCCATAATATGTAAAAAAAAAAAAAAAAAAAAATATTTATATATATATATATATATTCAATTATTGTTGTAGCTTTTAAAAATTACTAAAATGTCATATAGAATATTTAAAAACCAGTAAAACAATATACAGATAATACAATGGATGGTGCTAGTATCAGGTGGAAAATAACTTTTCTATAGAAATGATTTCTAGTGTTTGTCCTCCAGACGCCATTCATTGCGTTCTGTATGATTTTTTTTTTTTTTAGTAATTAATTCTAAATACAGATGTGAAATAATTGTTAAAAAATACAGCAATAATGGAAGTTATATTACATTTTAATTAATATCCTACACAGGTCATTTTATTTTTAGCGCCGTTTCTATTTCTTTCTATTATTTGACTGTAAACTGCGTGAGGAACAGGGGGTAATCAGGAGGAGCTCAGGTGGTTTTCGATTTGGCACATTGACTGGATCATTAGTTTATAGTAAATATCCCCCCCCCCCCCCCCCCATGTTTAATTCTAATCCCTGGAACCCCAGAGAGTTCAAGTCAAACTCTAACTTGGGTATGGGGAGTTTCCCACAGGATCAGATCCATAGAAAGCATCAGGGATTTAGCTCAAATCGAAACAGATTGGAGAAGATGGATAAATTGTGACTTTCACAAGCAGCTGCTCATATAACTGGATACCACCAATTCTGTAGTTAGGCATCTCCCCAGAACTTCACCTGTAGGCATCTCCCCAGAACTTCACCTGTAGGCATCTCCCCAGAACTTCACCTGTAGGCATCTCCCCAGAACTTCACCTGTAGGCATCTCCCCAGAACTTCACCTGTAGGCATCTCCCCAGAACTTCACCTGTAGGCATCTCCAAGGCTTACATGGAGGATTCCTCATACTGAAGGGATGGATGAGAAGATCTCAGAAGAGGAAATCCCCATGGATTCTCCAAATGGGAGAACCAGCCCCCCAAAACATGAAGACCCTCTCTCTCTCCTGATGTATCTACCTGTGTGTATCCTGTAATTCAAGGAGAATCTCTAACCTCTGCCCATCTGGAAGACTTGCGGTAGAAGACAGAAATACCTGGGTAGGTCTATAACATGCTGCTCTGCATAGTGATACTGAGTATTTCTGCACACTTCCAGACTCTTGTTCTATCTGATGTCAGCTAGATCATTCACAAAAGGTCAGGAGGAACGGTTTAGCTAGTGTAGCTGATACGGCGTGCAATGGCAGTGCCGACTTCATTCCTGTTTGTGTATGTGTTAAACTATTGTGCAGATGGAAGTGTGGAGGAATACTTAATATTGCTATGTTGTGTAAACAGTGTACTTGTCACTATCATTAGTACACTTTGGTCCTAGGAAGGACTGACCCATAAACATGTCACTGTCATTAGTACACTTTGGACCTAGGAAGGACTGACCCATAAACATGTCACTGTCATTAGTACACTTTGGCCCTAGGAAGGACTGACCCATAAACATGTCACTGTCATTAGTACACTTTAGCCCTAGGAAGGACTGACCCATTAACATGTCACTAGTACACTTTGACCCTAGGAAGGACTGACCCAGTAACATGTCACTGTCATTAGTACACTTTAGCCCTAGGAAGGACTGACCTATAAACATGTCACTGTCATTAGTACACTTTGGCCCTAGGAAGGACTGACCCATAAACATGTCACTGTCATTAGTACACTGTGACCCTAGGAAGGACTGACCCATAAACATGTCACTGTCATTAGTACACTGGTCCTAGGAAGGACTGACCCATAAACATGTCGCTGTCATTAGTACACTTTGATCCTAGGAAGGACTGACCCATAAACATGTCACTGTCATTAGTACACTTTGGCCCTAGGAAGGACTGACCCATAAACATGTCACTGTCATTAGTACACTTTGGCCCTAGGAAGGACTGACCCATAAACATGTTACTGTCATTAGTACACTTTGGTCCTAGGAAGGACTGACCCATAAACATGTCACTGTCATTAGTACACTGGTCCTAGGAAGGACTGACCCATAAACATGTCACTGTCATTAGTACACTTTGGTCCTAGGAAGGACTGACCCAGTAACATGTCTCTGTCATTAGTACACTTTGGTCCTAGGAAGGACTGACCCAGTAACATGTCACTGTCATTAGTACACTTTGGTCCTAGGAAGGACTGACCCATAAACATGTCTCTGTCATTAGTACACTTTGGTCCTAGGAAGGACTGACCCATAAACATGTCACTATCATTAGTACACTGTGACCCTAGGAAGGACTGACCCATAAACATGTCACTGTCATTAGTACACTTTGGTCCTAGGAAGGACTGACCCATAAACATGTCACTGTCATTAGTACACTTTGGTCCTAGGAAGGACTGACCCATAAACATGTCACTGTCATTAGTACACTTTGGCCCTAGGAAGGACTGACCCATAAACATGTTACTGTCATTAGTACACTTTGGTCCTAGGAAGGACTGACCCATAAACATGTCACTGTCATTAGTACACTGGTCCTAGGAAGGACTGACCCATAAACATGTCACTGTCATTAGTACACTTTGGTCCTAGGAAGGACTGACCCAGTAACATGTCTCTGTCGTTAGTACACTTTGGTCCTAGGAAGGACTGACCCATAAACATGTCACTGTCATTAGTACACTTTGGACCTAGGAAGGACTGACCCATAAACATGTCACTGTCATTAGTACACTTTGGCCCTAGGAAGGACTGACCCATAAACATGTCACTGTCATTAGTACACTTTAGCCCTAGGAAGGACTGACCCATTAACATGTCACTAGTACACTTTGACCCTAGGAAGGACTGACCCAGTAACATGTCACTGTCATTAGTACACTTTAGCCCTAGGAAGGACTGACCTATAAACATGTCACTGTCATTAGTACACTTTGGCCCTAGGAAGGACTGACCCATAAACATGTCACTGTCATTAGTACACTGTGACCCTAGGAAGGACTGACCCATAAACATGTCACTGTCATTAGTACACTGGTCCTAGGAAGGACTGACCCATAAACATGTCGCTGTCATTAGTACACTTTGATCCTAGGAAGGACTGACCCATAAACATGTCACTGTCATTAGTACACTTTGGCCCTAGGAAGGACTGACCCATAAACATGTCACTGTCATTAGTACACTTTGGCCCTAGGAAGGACTGACCCATAAACATGTTACTGTCATTAGTACACTTTGGTCCTAGGAAGGACTGACCCATAAACATGTCACTGTCATTAGTACACTGGTCCTAGGAAGGATTGACCCATAAACATGTCACTGTCATTAGTACACTTTGGTCCTAGGAAGGACTGACCCAGTAACATGTCTCTGTCATTAGTACACTTTGGTCCTAGGAAGGACTGACCCAGTAACATGTCACTGTCATTAGTACACTTTGGTCCTAGGAAGGACTGACCCATAAACATGTCTCTGTCATTAGTACACTGTGACCCTAGGAAGGACTGACCCATAAACATGTCACTGTCATTAGTACACTTTGGCCCTAGGAAGGACTGACCCATAAACATGTCACTGTCATTAGTACACTTTGGTCCTAGGAAGGACTGACCCATAAACATGTCACTGTCATTAGTACACTTTGGTCCTAGGAAGGACTGACCCATAAACATGTCACTGTCATTAGTACACTTTGGCCCTAGGAAGGACTGACCCATACACATGTCACTGTCATTAGTACACTTTGGTCCTAGGAAGGACTGACCCATAAACATGTCACTGTCATTAGTACACTTTGACCCTAGGAAGGACTGACCCATAATCATGTCACTGTCATTAGTACACTTTGACCCTAGGAAGGACTGACCCAGTAACATGTCTCTGTCATTAGTACACTGTGACCCTAGGAAGGACTGACCCATAAACATGTCACTGTCATTAGTACACTGTGACCCTAGGAAGGACTGACCCATAAACATGTCATTAGTACACTTTGTATTTGGGTATAATTGACCGTGTAAACAATTAAACATATCAGATTTCCAGCACCTAAAACTGCATTTTATTCTCTTTGCAGAAAATCGGACATCAAGACACTAATGATGATCAACAGTCCATTGGATGGAATATTCCCTATGACCAGCTGCCCTTGCAACTGAAACATAAAATATTAATGTGAATTTAAATCCCACGTTCTCCGCTCTCTTTCAGTCTCTTCCTGTCTTCATGCCTCACACACTGCTCATTCCTTTGACTAATGTCCTTTCTCCAACATCATATCCACCCAACTCGTGGTCAACCACCAACCTAACGGTCCTCTCTCCCCAGACGCCTACTAATGAAGAGAATGCACAGGAAACCAAGCACAGACGACTTCAGAAATCAGTCCTACCAGGATCCCAATGACGAGCAGTCCTACCAGGATCCCAATGACGAGCAGTCCTACCAGGATCCCAATGATGTCCCCTTGGATGAAGATGAATATAGTCCAGAGTTGGTGGAATGTTTCAAGATGGTGAGATGGTTGTGCTCAGGAGATCTCCCTGCCGCTGGAGACATTCTAGCCAACCAATTCATTAACATGTTTACCAGATAGTGCCGATGATGGTGGGTGTTAGATTTACATTTAACCAACACGCTGCTGTCATGATGTTCTCGTAAAATAAATCTAAAACAGAATTAAGGTTTGGAATAATTATTTGTGTAGCAACCCCTGAACACAGTAAGTAGACATGATTATGATCTACTAGATCCCGAGGAGAAGAGATACAGTATACAATTCTCATACCAAGTGTCCTGGGGTAATATAATAGGAAATGGATTATTCACAAAAAAAAAAATCAGCCCTAAACAGCATCCGCCAGTGTCTTACAACATCAGCATCTTCTTGAGGTTTCAAGGCACAAGACAAAGCCACACAAACGCAACTGTTAACTCTACAGCAAGAACATATTTTAAATGCATGCCATGCTGCAGTACAACTCCAATTACTAATGTTGGCTTGTTCTTGCTGCATTAACTTGCTCTGTATAGCTCTATCAACCGATAGAGCTATACAGAGCAAAGATTCTAAACAACATGTCCCCCCCGATAGAGCTATACAGAGCAAAGATTCTAAACAACATGTCCCCCCCGATAGAGCTATACAGAGCAAAGATTCTAAACAACATGTCCCCCCCGATAGAGCTATACAGAGCAAAGATTCTAAACAACATGTCCGCCCCTGATAGAGCTATACAGAGCAAAGATTCTAAACAACATGTCCCCCCCGATAGAACTATACAGAGCAAAGATTGTAACCAACATGTCCACCCCTGATAGAGCTATACAGAGCAAAGATTTTAAACAACATGTCCCCCCTGATAGAGCAATACAGAGCAAAGATTCTAAACAACATGTCAGACCCTGATAGAGCTATACAGAGCAAAGATTCTAAACAACATGTCCGCCCCTGATAGAGCTATACAGAGCAAAGATTCTAAACAACATGTCCTCCCCGATAGAGCTATACAGAGCAAAGATTCTAAACAACATGTCCGCCCCTGATAGAGCTATACAGAGCAAAGATTCTAAACAACATGTCCTCCCCGATAGAGCTATACAGAGCAAAGATTCTAAACAACATGTCCTCCCCGATAGAACTATACAGAGCAAAGATTCTAAACATGTCCGCCCCCTGATAGAGCTATACAGAGCAAAGATTCTAAACAACATGTCCATCCCCTGATAGAGCCATACAGAGCAAAGATTCTAAACAACATGTCCACCCCCCTGATAGAGCTATACAGAGCAAAGATTCTAAACAACATGTCCATCCCCTGATAGAGCCATACAGAGCAAAGATTCTAAACAACATGTCCACCCCCTGCTATATGGAGCAAAGAGCACTCAATAAAGTACTTTGTAAGAAATGCTTTAATGAAAGAATACAAATAATGTCTAGTCTTGATGCAATCTTTCCATTATAAATATAAGGATTTTTTTTTTATTTTGCTTGCAGTTGTCCTTTAAGGGAATGTAGTATATTTCATAAAATTCCCAGTTGATAATTTGTTGGGTATTTAAGATTATTTGTATTGCTCAGGAGTACAATGCAGTTGTGCGCACATTGCTCGCACATGAAGTATTGTCTATTGCGTGAGACATGTTCTAGATCACAGTGTCCCGATTCTCTTGGCAGGTGACTCGCAATGCTACCGGTACACTGAATGGAAAAGATCGATGTGTGTGTGAGGTCCTCTTACCAGATAGCTCCTTCCCAGCCAGCAGGGTGGGAATACTGGAGGATCAGACTGTCCGCTTGAGTAACCGAGTAGAAGACGAAATGCAGAAGGTAAGAGACGAAGAGGTTATCCCTCGTAAAAACAAGTAGGGCAGAATAGGATGTACTGTTTAACATTAAGGGACTCATCCTTTCACTTATATCAGGGTTGGGAGAATGACTCCACCAAGCAGTGGAGAAAATCCAGTCTCTACGCAAGTTCCATGAAATTACTTAGAACATCATTAAATGGTCCGTCAGAAGGACCAGTAAATGTCCACCAAGATGAAGGGAGCCAGAGCCTTAGCGTAGTTAAATAAAATGTCAGCACTGGAGTAGAAGATAGAGAAGAGGTTAATATAAAGTTGCATGTTCCAGCACATTAACCCAGAACACAAGGCAAGGTGAACCCTTATTCTCACGTTTAATCCCCTCCTCGTGCTCCCGCTCTCCGCCTTTTACTGCAAACCCCCTAATAACACTGTGTGTCCATCAGATTGAGGAACAGGACATAAGACTCGACACATACCTGGAACGACTCATTAACCTGAGCATGCGGGTGGAAAATCTGGAGAAGATGCGGCCAGAGGACCTGATCCAGTTCAACTTTGATCTGCTGAGGAAAGAGATGAAAGAAATGGAGGCGTTTGTGCTGCAGCTGAGACTCAAGATGAATGGGAGCAACTCACACGTGGAGTCTCTGTATACAGAGGTATAGTACAGCCGGGGCTGGGCAAGGTGTCTGTACAAGGAGCTCACATGTGGAGTCTCTGTATACAGAGGTATAGTACAGCCGGGGCTGGGCAAGGTGTCTGTACAAGGAGCTCACATGTGGAGACTCTGTATACAGAGGTATAGTACAGCCGGGGCTGGGCAAGGTGTCTGTACAAGGAGCTCACACGTGGAGTCTCTGTATACAGAGGTATAGTACAGCCGGGGCTGGGCAAGGTGTCTGTACAAGGAGCTCACATGTGGAGTCTCTGTATACATAGGTATAGTACAGCCAGGGACGGGCAAGGTGTCTGTACAAGGAGCTCACATGTGGAGACTCTGTATACATAGGTATAGTACAGCCAGGGACGGGCAAGGTGTCTGTACAAGGAGCTCACATGTGGAGACTCTGTATACATAGGTATAGTACAGCCAGGGATGGGCAAGGTGTCTGTACAAGGAGCTCACATGTGGAGACTCTGTATACAGAGGTATAGTACAGCCAGGGACGGGCAGGGTGTCTGTACAAGGAGCTCACATGTGGAGTCTCTGTATACAGAGGTATAGTACAGCCAGGGACGTGCAGGGAGTCTGTACAAGGAGCTCACATGTGGAGTCTCTGTATACAGAGGTATAGTACAGCCAGGGATGGGCAGGGTGTCTGTACAAGGAGCTCAAATGTGGAGTCTCTGTATACAGAGGTATAGTACAGCCAGGGATGGGCAAGGTGTATGTACAAGGAGCTCACATGTGGAGTCTCTGTATACAGAGGTATAGTACAGCCAGGGACGTGCAGGGAGTCTGTACAAGGAGCTCACACGTGGAGTCTCTGTATACAGAGGTATAGTACAGCCGGGGATGGGCAAGGTGTCTGTACAAGGAGCTCACATGTGGAATCTCTGTATACAGAGGTATAGTACAGCCGGGGACGTGCAGGGTGTCTGTACAAGGAGCTCACAAGTGGAGTCTCTGTATACAGAGGTATAGTACAGCCAGGGATGGGCAAGGTGTCTTTACAAGGAGCTCACATGTGGAGTCTCTGTATACAGAGGTATAGTACAGCCGGGGATGGGCAAGGTGTCTGTACAAGGAGCTCACATGTGGAGTCTCTGTATACAGAGGTATAGTACAGCCAGGGATGGGCAAGGTGTCTGTACAAGGAGCTCACATGTGGAGTCTCTGTATACAGAGGTATAGTACAGCCGGGGATGGGCAAGGTGTCTGTACAAGGAGCTCACACGTGGAGTCTCTGTATACAGAGGTATAGTACAGCCGGGGACGTGCAGGGTGTCTGTACAAGGAGCTCACATGTGGAGTCTCTGTATACAGAGGTATAGCACAGCCAGCGATGGTCACGGTGTCTGTAAGTAGCACTCATCCATTTGGAGAGAGAGCACAAGAGAGAGTAGGGGGGAAGGTTTTGCACGTGTAGGAGGGATAATCTCTTTATTTTACCATTTGGAGATAATGGAACTTGCACAGCTCCAGGTCAGACAGATTCCTCATTACACGACTCCTGTCTCTACAGGTGAAAAACACAGCCAAGATCGTAGCCGAGCTGGAAATCCTGGACAAGAACAAGGTGCTCAAAGCTCAGAGGGACATGGAAAGTCTTAAGAAACAACTCCTGGACTGCGAGAAGAATCTGCAAAGCCTGAAGCCGCCTGTTACTATACCGCTGGGTGAGTGCAAGACAATCCCTGCTGCAATAGAGAGGTTACACAGAGTATATACAGCTCTACTTAGCTCTATCAGGGGGTGGACATGTTGTTTAGAATCTTTGCTCTGTATAGCTCTATCAGGGGGCAGTCATGTTGTTTAGAATCTTTGCTCTGTATAGCTCTATCAGGGGCAGACATGTTGTTTAGAATCTTTGCTCTGTATAACTCTATCAGGGGGATGACATGTTGTTTAGAATCTTTGTTCTGTATAGCTCTATCAGGGGGTGGACATGTTGTTTAGAATCTTTGATCTGCATAGCTCTATCAGGGGGCGAACATGCTGTTTAGAATCTTTGCTCTGTATAGCTCTATCAGGGGGCGAACATGTTGTTTAGAATCTTTGCTCTGTATAGCTCTATCAGGGGGCAGTCATGTTGTTTAGAATCTTTGCTCTGTATAGCTCTATCAGGGGCAGACATGTTGTTTAGAATCTTTGCTCTGTATAGCTCTATCAGGGGGATGACATGTTGTTTAGAATCTTTGTTCTGTATAGCTCTATCAGGGGGTGGACATGTTGTTTAGAATCTTTGATCTGCATAGCTCTATCAGGGGGCGAACATGCTGTTTAGAATCTTTGCTCTGTATAGCTCTATCAGGGGGCGAACATGTTGTTTAGAATCTTTGCTCTGTATAGCTCTATCGGGGAGGACATGTTGTTTAGAATCTTTGCTCTGTATAGCTCTATCAGGGGCGGACATGTTGTTTAGAATCTTTGCTCTGTATAGCTCTATCAGGGGGCGGGCATGTTGTTTAGAATCTTTGCTCTGTATAGCTCTATCTGAGGGCGGACATGTTGTTTAGAATCTTTGCTCTGTATAGCTCTATCAGGGGGTGGACATGTTGTTTAGAATCTTTGCTCTGTATAGCTCTATCAGGAGGCGGACATGTTGTTTAGAATCTTTGCTCTGTATAGCTCTATCAGGGGGTGGACATGTTGTTTAGAATCTTTGCTCTGTATAGCTCTATCAGGGGGTGGACATGTTGTTTAGAATCTTTGCTCTGTATAGCTCTATCAGGGGGTGGACATGTTGTTTAGAATCTTTGCTCTGTATAGCTCTATCAGGGGGTGGACATGTTGTTTAGAATCTTTGCTCTGTATAGCTCTATCAGGAGGCGGACATGTTGTTTAGAATCTTTGCTCTGTATAGCTCTATAAGGGGGTGGACATGTTGTTTAGAATCTTTGCTCTGTATAGCTCTATCAGGGGGCAGACATGTTGTTTAGAATCTTTGCTCTGTATAGCTCTATCAGGGGCGGACATGTTGTTTAGAATCTTTGCTCTGTATAGCTCTATCTGGGGTCGGACATGTTGTTTAGAATCTTTGCTCTGTATAGCTCTATCAGGGGGAGGACATGTTGTGTATAATCTTTGCTCTGTATAGCTCTATCAGGGGCGGACATGTTGTTTAGAATCTTTGCTCTGTATAGCTCTATCAGGGGGTGGACATGTTGTTTAGAATCTTTGCTCTGTATAGCTCTATCTGGGGTCGGACATGTTGTTTAGAATCTTTGCTCTGTATAGCTCTATCAGGGGGAGGACATGTTGGTTAGAATCTTTGCTCTGTATAGCTCTATCTGGGGTCGGACATGTTGTTTAGAATCTTTGCTCTGTATAGCTCTATCGGGGAGGACATGTTGTTTAGAATCTTTGCTCTGTATAGCTCTATCAGGAGGCGGACATGTTGTTTAGAAACTTTGCTCTATAATGGTCTGTCAAGGGGCGGACATGTTGTTTAGAATCTTGGGTAGGATGAATGAAGATCTGACCCCAGATGTCCACCTCCTGATAGATCTACACAAAGAGGGCTCAGTAAAGTACTTTATTTGTCTTCAGTGAGTAAAGCATTTCTGTCTAAAATGTTTACACTTGATGCAATCTTTCCATTGCACAGAGGTTGGCGCTCTCTACTGCCTCCGACAATAATCCCACTTTCCACCATGAATGTTCATGACCTTGTGTTTTCCCTCTTTATCCAGGATCCTGCCAGCACCACGGCTTAGCTCAAATCAGCAAACCAACTCTTCTGCAGCTCAACTGGAAGGGAAATGTGTACAAATATGGGGCGTGGGGCAAGGATGCAGCATGGAACACCACCAAGAAGATGATGTACTGGGTAGCCCCACTAAACACTGATGGCAGAGTACTGGAGTCAGTGCGAATGTACCCAACGCTTTACGATTTGCAGATGTACAAGAACCCAATCGATGTGCCTCTTGCAGCTCTATTGAAGAATAAGATGAACTATACGATTGCTGGTCAAGGTTCTGGGATGGTGGTATACAACAACAACCTGTACTACAATTGCTACAACACCCGGGACATGTGCCGAATTAACCTAAGCAGCATGGTCCAGCAGCGTAAGACCCTTCCGTCTGCTGCCTTCAACAACCGTTACTCCTACGCTGGCTCCATTTACCAAGATTTCGACTATGCCTCCGACGAGAAAGGTCTATGGATCCTCTACTCCACCGAGAATTCCGGTAACTTAGTGGTGGGCAAGGTCAATGTTGCCACCCTGGCACTAGATAAAAGCTGGCCCACCACGCAATACAAGCCCGGTGTCACCAACGCCTTCATGATCTGCGGCGTGCTCTATGCCACCCGCTCCGCCAACCCAAAGCAGGAAGAGGTCTTCTACATGTTCGATACCAAGACTGGGAAAGAAGGCCGGATCAGCGTCATGATCGACAAGCTGACGGAGAAAGTGCAAAGTCTCAGCTATAACCCCAACGACCGCAAGCTCTACATGTACAGCGACAGCTTTCTGACTTCCTATGATGTCAGCCTGAAACCTTGAGAACTCCTGCTAGCCGATGTCCCGAATGAAGCAAGGACCCTGACCCTGAACCCCCCTCCACTATGCTAAGCCTTAATAAGATTTACAATCAATTCTCACCCACTGAATTTCATGTTTCATTGTTTTATTTTGTTTGTTTGCATGTTTTTTTTTTTAAAGCCGGTTGGAGAGGTGCAGCCAAATGCAAGGTGATTTCTATTTCGGAGACAGAGCAATCCCTCTCAATACCCAATTTTCACGAGGCTTGAAAACGTGTGCCTAGGTCACCTGAGTTAGATAGTAAGCTCACCTGCCCAGTCGTCTGTACAATCATGCAGTAACTTGGGTCCTGGCAACATGGTGAGACAATATTATTATGCCCAGTCTATAGAAAGGGTACTAGATAGACTAGCCCTCCAATACCCAGGGGGTGGGTGATGGGGAAGGTGGGGAGGCACCCAGAGACCCTCTTGTACTGCTGTATTTTTATTGCTGCCTGTGTGTTTATCAAGAATCAAAATATTTTAAAAAGGTGATTCGAAAATCATGTCAGTCATATTAACAGATGATTCTATAAAGTAAATAACTGAAAACATGTAAAGTGTGAGCTCTCTTATTCCTTGGCATAAGACGTGATTATTCAGTGATTTTTTTAACACTGCTTATCCTGTGAACGCAGAAAAAAATATATGAAAAATCATCTGTACATTGTGTTAGCAAGCTTGCAGCAAATGCATGAAATAAGAGAATACCTTGTGACCTGGTATGCAAATGTGACATTTCCCACTAAAAATTTGTTAATTGGCATATCAAGCCACAGGTGATGTCATAAGCATGAGACACACAGACATTTAAAAAAAATTGCTCTTATTTTAATAATTTTCTATAATTCTGCTAAAACAATGTATAGAGGATTTTTCATAGTTTTTTTATTTTCTGTATAGAGCTATACAGAGCAAAGATTCTAATCAACATGTCCACCCCCTGATAGAGCTATACAGAGCAAAGATTCTAATCAACATGTCCACCCCCTGATAGAGCTATACAGAACAAAGATTCTAAACAACATGTCATCCCCCTGATAGAGCTATACAGAGCAAAGATTCTAAACAACATGTCTGCCCCTGATAGAGCTATACAGAGCAAAGATTCTAAACAACATGACTGCCCCCTGATAGAGCTATACAGAGCAAAGATTCTAAACAACATGTCTGGCCCCTGACAGAGCTATACAGAGCAAAGATTCTAAACAACATGACTGCCCCCTGATAGAGCTATACAGAGCAAAGATTCTAAACAACATGTCTGCCCCTGATAGAGCTATACAGAGCAAAGATTATAAACAACATGTCTGCCGCTGATAGAGATATACAGAGCAAAGATTCTAAACAACATGTCCACCCCCTGATAGAGCTATACAGAGCAAAGATTCTAATCAACATGTCCACCCCCTGATAGAGCAATACAGAGCAAAGATTCTAAACAACATGTCCACCCCTGATAGAGCTATACAGAGCAAAGATTCTAATCAACATGTCCACCCCCTGATAGAGCTATACAGAGCAAAGATTCTAATCAACATGTCCACCCCCTGATAGAGCAATACAGAGCAAAGATTCTAAACAGCATGTCCACCCCTGATAGAGCTATACAGAGCAAAGATTCTAATCAACATGTCCACCCCTGATAGAGCTATACAGAGCAAAGATTCTAAACAACATGTCCGCCCCCTGATAGAGCTATACAGAGCAAAGATTCTAAACAACATGTCTGCCCCCTGATAGAGCTATACAAGGCAAAGATTCTAATCAAGATGTCTGACCCCTGATAGAGCTATACAGAGCAAAGATTCTAAACAACATGTCCGCCCCCTGGTAGAGCTATACAGAGCAAAGATTCTAATCAACATGTCCACCCCCTGATAGAGCTATACAGAGCAAAGATTCTAATCAACATGTCCGCCCCCTGATAGAGCTATACAGAGCAAAGATTCTAAACACCATGTCCGCCCCTGATAGAGCTATACAGAGCAAAGATTCTAATCAACATGTCCTCCCCTGATAGAGCTATACAGAGCAAAGATTCTAATCAACATGTCTGCCCCCTGATAGAGCTATACAGAGCAAAGATTCTAAACAACATGTCCGCCCCCTGATAGAGCTATACAGAGCAAAGATTCTAATCAACATGTCCATCACCTGATAGAGCTATACAGAACAAAGATTCTAATCAACATGTCCGCCCCCTGATAGAGCTATACAGAGCAAAGATTCTAAACAACATGTCCTCCCCGATAGAGCTATACAGAGCAAAGATTCTAAACAGCATGTCCACCCCCCTGATAGAGCTATACAGAGCAAAGATTCTAAACAGCATGTCCACCCCGATAGAGCTATACAGAGCAAAGATTCTAAACAGCATGTCCACCCCCCTGATAGAGCTATACAGAGCAAAGATTCTAAACAACATGTCTGCCCCCGATAGAGCTATACAGAGCAAAGATTCTAAACAACATGTCTGCACCCTGATAGAGCTATACAGAGCAAAGATTCTAAACAACATGTCCACCCCTGATAGAGCTATACAGAGAAAAGATACTAAACAACATGTCTATCCCCTGATAGAGCTATACAGAGCAAAGATACTAAACATGTCTGCCCCCTGATAGAGCTATACAGAGCAAAGATACTAAACAACATGTCTGCCCCCTGATAAAGCTATACAGAGCAAAGATTCTAAACAACATGTCTGCACCCCTGATAGAGCTATACAGAGCAAAGATACTAAACATGTCTGCCCCCTGATAGAGCTATACAGAGCAAAGATACTAAACAACATGTCTGCCCCCTGATAAAGCTATACAGAGCAAAGATTCTAAACAACATGCCCACCCCTGATAGAGCTATACAGAGCAAAGATTCTAATCAACATGTCTGCACCCCTGATAGAGCAATACAGAGAAAAGATACTAAACAACATGTCTACCCCCTGATAGAGCTATACAGAGCAAAGATTCTAAACAACATGTCCGCCCCCTGATAGAGCTATACAGAGCAAAGATACTAAACAACATGTCCACCCCCTGATAGAGCTATACAGAGCAAAGATTCTAAACAACATGTCTGCCCCCTGATAGAGCTATACAGAGCAAAGATTCTAAACAACATGTCTGCCCCCTGATAGAGCTATACAGAGCAAATATTCTAAACAACATTTCCTCCCCTGATAAAGCTATACAGAGCAAAGATTCTAAACAACATGTCCGCCCCTGATAGAGCTATAAAGAGCACAGATTCTAAACAACATGTCTGCCCCCTGATAGAGCTATACAGAGCAAAGATTCTAAACAACATGTCTGCCCCCTGATAGAGCTATACAGAGCAAAGATTCTAATCAACATGTCCGCCCCGATAGAACTATACAGAGCAAAGATTCTAAACAACATGTCCACCCCCTGATAGAGCTATACAGAGCAAAGATTCTAAACAACATGTCTGCCCCCTGATAGAGCTATACAGAGCAAAGATTCTAAACAACATGTCTGCCCCCTGATAGAGCTATACAGAGCAAAGATTCTAATCAACATGTCCGCCCCGATAGAACTATACAGAGCAAAGATTCTAAACAACATGTCCACACCCTGATAGAGCTATACAGAGCAAAGATTCTAAACAACATGTCCACACCCTGATAGAGCTATACAGAGCAAAGATCGTAAAAACAACATGTCCACACCCTGATAGAGCTATACAGAGCAAAGATTCTAAACAACATGTCCGCCCCTGATAGAGCTATACAGAGCAAAGAATCTAAACAACATGTCCGCCCCCTGATAGAGCTATACAGAGCAAAGATTCCAAACAACATGTCCGCCCCCTGATAGAGCTATACAGAGCAAAGAATCTAAACAACATGTCCGCCCCCTGATAGAGCTATACAGAGCAAAGATTCCAAACAACATGTCCGCCCCCTGATAGAGCTATACAGAGCAAAGATTCTAAACAACATGTCCACCCCCTGATAGAGCTATACAGAGCAAAGATTCTAAAAAACATGTCCGCCCCCTGATAGAGCTATACAGAGCAAAGATACTAAACATGTCCACCCCCTGATAGAGCCATACAGAGCAAAGATTCCAAACAACATGTCCGCCCCCTGATAGAGCTATACAGAGCAAAGATTCCAAACAACATGTCCGCCCCCTGATAGAGCTATACAGAGCAAAGATTCTAAACAACATGTCCGCCCCCTGATAGAGCTATACAGAGCAAAGATACTAAACAACATGTCCACCCCCTGATAGAGCTATACAGAGCAAAGATTCTAAACAACATGTCCGCTCTCTGATAGAGCTATACAGAGCAAAGATTCTAACCAACATGTCTGCCCCCTGATAGAGCTATACAGAGCAAAGATTCTAAACAACATGTCCGCCCCTGATAGAACTATACAGAGCAAAGAATCTAAACAACATGTCCGCCCCCTGATAGAGCTATACAGAGCAAAGATTCCAAACAACATGTCCGCCCCCTGATAGAGCTATACAGAGCAAAGATTCCAAACAACATGTCCGCCCCTGATAGAGCTATACAGAGCAAAGATTCTAACCAACATGTCCGCCCCCTGATAGAGCTATACAGAGCAAAGATTCTAAACAACATGTCTGCCCCTGATAGAGCTATACAGAGCAAAGATTCTAAACAACATGTCTGCCCCCTGATAGAGCTATACAGAGCAAAGATTCTAAACAACATGTCCGCCCCTGATAGAACTATACAGAGCAAAGAATCTAAACAACATGTCTGCCCCCTGATAGAGCTATACAGAGCAAATATTCTAAACAACATTTCCTCCCCTGATAAAGCTATACAGAGCAAAGATTCTAAACAACATGTCCGCCCCTGATAGAGCTATAAAGAGCACAGATTCTAAACAACATGTCTGCCCCCTGATAGAGCTATACAGAGCAAAGATTCTAAACAACATGTCTGCCCCCTGATAGAGCTATACAGAGCAAAGATTCTAATCAACATGTCCGCCCCGATAGAACTATACAGAGCAAAGATTCTAAACAACATGTCCGCCCCCTGATAGAGCTATACAGAGCAAAGATTCTAAACAACATGTCCACCCCCTGATAGAGCTATACAGAGCAAAGATTCTAAACAACATGTCCGCCCCCTGATAGAGCTATACAGAGCAAAGATACTAAACATGTCCACCCCCTGATAGAGCCATACAGAGCAAAGATTCCAAACAACATGTCCGCCCCCTGATAGAGCTATACAGAGCAAAGATTCCAAACAACATGTCCGCCCCCTGATAGAGCTATACAGAGCAAAGATTCTAAACAACATGTCCGCCCCCTGATAGAGCTATACAGAGCAAAGATACTAAACAACATGTCCACCCCCTGATAGAGCTATACAGAGCAAAGATTCTAAACAACATGTCCGCTCTCTGATAGAGCTATACAGAGCAAAGATTCTAACCAACATGTCTGCCCCCTGATAGAGCTATACAGAGCAAAGATTCTAAACAACATGTCCGCCCCTGATAGAACTATACAGAGCAAAGAATCTAAACAACATGTCCGCCCCCTGATAGAGCTATACAGAGCAAAGATTCCAAACAACATGTCCGCCCCCTGATAGAGCTATACAGAGCAAAGATTCCAAACAACATGTCCGCCCCCTGATAGAGCTATACAGAGCAAAGATTCCAAACAACATGTCCATCCCCTGATAGAGCTATACAGAGCAAAGATTCTAAACAACATGTCCGCCCCCTGATAGAGCTATACAGAGCATATATACTAAACAACATGTCCGCCCCCTGATAGAGCTATAAAGAGCAAAGATTCTAAACAACATGTCCGCCCCCTGATAGAGCTATACAGAGCAAAGATTCTAAACAACATGTCCACCCCCTGATAGAGCTATACAGAGCAAAGATTCTAAACAACATGTCCGCCCCTGATAGAGCCATACAGAGCAAAGATTCTAAACAACATATCCACCCCCTGATAGAGCTATAAAGAGCAAAGATTCTAATCAACATGTCCACCCCTGATAGAGCTATACAGAGCAAAGATTCTAAACAACATGTCCACCTCCTGATAGAGCTATACAGAGCAAAGATTCTAAACAACATGTCCGCCCCCTGATAGAGCTATACAGAGCAAAGATTCTAAACAACATGTCCGCCCCGATAGAACTATACAGAGCAAAGATTCTAAACAACATGTCGACCACCTGATAGAGCTATACAGAGCAAAGATTCTAAACAACATATCCACCCCCTGATAGAGCTATACAGAGCAAAGATTCTAAACAACATGTACGCCCCCTGATAGAGCTATACAGAGCAAAGATTCTAAACAACATGTCCGCCCCTGATAGAGCTATACAGAGCAAAGATTCTAAACAACATGTCCGCCCCCTGATAGAGCTATACTATCAGGTAATTTATATTGTTCTATTAAAGTATTTCTAGTTATTCTGTCTATACGTCATGATATCTCTCAGTTACAGAGCATTTGGTCCTGAGGTGATAGATATTATATCGCTCTATAAATAAATGTAACAGTAATAACCAGCAGTGAGCGGCGCTCTCCCCGCAGTACCCGAGCACAGTGCTGTTATTGGGGGTAACTTGCCCCTGGAACTTACATTTCACATTATCCCCCAGGCGGCTGGGTGCACCAAGATGGCGGAGTACTTCACCTGAGCGCTGCCGTTGTCCTGGGAGACTACGGTCGGCTTCGTCACTTCCTGTGACGCAGCCTCCAATCAGATGCACTGTATACTGCAGTCCGCGCATGCCATTGGTCGGATTCTGTGTGGTGCGCGAGCCAATCCGCGCGGAGTTTGGCTGCGCAGGTCGGGGGCTAGAGAGGCCGGTGCCGCCATTTTGTGATCCGAGAGCTCAGAGGATGGGGGATCACCAGGGACAGTACCACCGCGGCGGGTATCCACCCGGGCCGCCCAGAGACTACCGCAGGGACGGGGACAGCCGCTGTAAGCAGACGGGGTGCAATACAGAGGGGCAGGGGTGAATGCACACAGCGGGGGGCAGGGGTGAATGCACACAGCGGGGGGCAGGTAGTACAAGTGATGGAGGGGCAGGGGTTAATGCACACAGTGAGGGGGGGCAGGTAGTGCACGTGATGGAGGGGCAGGGGTTAATGCACACAGTGGGAGGCAGGTAGTGCACGTGATGGAGGGGCAGGGGTTAATGCACACAGTGAGGGGGGGCAGGTAGTGCACGTGATGGAGGGGCAGGGGTTAATGCACAAAGGGGGGGGCAGGTAGTGCACGTGATGGAGGGGCAGGGGTTAATGCACACAGCGGGAGGCAGGTAGTGCAAGTGATGGAGGGGCAGGGGTTAATGCACACAGTGAGGGGGGGGCAGGTAGTGCACGTGATGGAGGGGCAGGGGTTAATGCACACAGTGAGGGGGGGCAGATAGTGCACGTGATGGAGGGGCAGGGGTTAATGCACACAGTGAGGGGGGGGGTTAATGCTCACAGCGGGGTGAGGTAGTGAAAGTGATGGAGAGGCAGGGGTTAATGCACACAGTGAGGGGGGGGGTTAATGCACACAGTGAGGGGGGGCAGGTAGTGCAAGTGATGGAGGGGCAGGGGTTAATGCACACAGCGGGGTCAGGTAGTGAAAGTGATGGAGGGGCAGGGGTTAATGCACACAGTGAGGGGGGGGCAGGTAGTGCACGTGATGGAGGGGCAGGGGTTAATGCACACAGTGAGGGGGGGCAGATAGTGCACGTGATGGAGGGGCAGGGGTTAATGCACACAGTGAGGGGGGGGTTAATGCTCACAGCGGGGTGAGGTAGTGAAAGTGATGGAGAGGCAGGGGTTAATGCACACAGTGAGGGGGGGGGTTAATGCACACAGTGAGGGGGGGCAGGTAGTGCAAGTGATGGAGGGGCAGGGGTTAATGCACACAGCGGGGTCAGGTAGTGAAAGTGATGGAGGGGCAGGGGTTAATGCACACAGTGAGGGGGGGGGCAGGTAGTGCAAGTGATGGAGGGGCAGGGGTTAATGCTCACAGCGGGGTCAGGTAGTGAAAGTGATGGAGAGGCAGGGGTTAATGCACACAGTGAGGGGGGGGCAGGTAGTGCAAGTGATGGAGGGGCAGGGGTTAATGCACACAGCGAGGGGCGGGTAATACAAGTGATGGGGGCAGGGGTTAATGCACACAGGGGGGGGGCAGGTAGTGCAAGTGATGGAGGGGCAGAGGTTATTACAATGGATGGGGCAGGTAAGGCAAGTGATGGAGGGGCAGAGGTTATTACAATGGATGGGGCAGGTAAGGCAAGTGATGGAGGGGCAGAGGTTATTACAATGGATGGGGCAGGTAAGGCAAGTGATGGAGGGGCAGAGGTTATTACAATGGATGGGGCAGGTAAGGCAAGTGATAGAAGGGCAGAGGCTATTACAATGGATGGGGCAGGTAAGGCAGGTGATGGAGGGGCAGAGGCTATGACAATGGATGGGGCAGGTAAGGCAAGTGATGGAGGGGCAGAGGTTATTACAATGGATGGGGCAGGTAAGGCAAGTGATGGAGGGGCAGAGGTTATTACAATGGATGGGGCAGGTAAGACAAGTGATAGAAGGGCAGAGGTTATTACAATGGATGGGGCAGGTAAGGCAAGTGATGGAGGGGCAGAGGTTATTACAATGGATGGGGCAGGTAAGACAAGTGATAGAAGGGCAGAGGTTATTACAATGGATGGGGCAGGTAAGGCAAGTGATGGAGGGGCAGAGGTTATTACAATGGATGGGGCAGGTAAGGCAAGTGATAGAAGGGCAGAGGCTATTACAATGGATGGGGCAGGTAAGGCAGGTGATGGAGGGGCAGAGGCTATGACAATGGATGGGGCAGGTAAGACAAGTGATAGAAGGGCAGAGGTTATTACAATGGATGGGGCAGGTAAGGCAAGTGATGGAGGGGCAGAGGTTATTACAATGGATGGGGCAGGTAAGGCAAGTGATAGAAGGGCAGAGGCTATTACAATGGATGGGGCAGGTAAGGCAAGTGATAGAAGGGCAGAGGCTATTACAATGGATGGGGCAGGTAAGGCAGGTGATGGAGGGGCAGAGGCTATGACAATGGATGGGGCAGGTAAGGCAAGTGATGGAGGGGCAGAGGTTATTACAATGGATGGGGCAGGTAAGGCAAGTGATGGAGGGGCAGAGGTTATTACAATGGATGGGGCAGGTAAGGCAAGTGATGGAGGGTACTGCGGATAAGGTGACCACATCACTGTTTTATTCAGAGACCCGTAAGATAAAATGTATTATCCACGGCTGTAATACATAACCTGCAGACAGTCTGCAGCCTTCATTTTAAGAAATGGTGCCCAGGCATATGTATTTTTAATAAGCATTGTGTAATCAGACAGCAGTCTAGTCACCCTGGTTGCAGTGCATGGGACGCCCTGTGGCAGGTATACTGGGAGGCATTAGACTGATGTATAATCCTTCTCTTGATCAGATTACGGACATAATGCCCCGGAAAATTACGGGCCTCAAGGTGGATATTTACCCTTCCGACAAGAGCCCATCAAACAGGAGCGAGATTTGGGCTACGACAGAAGACCTCTGGATCCGGGCCCCCCTGTTCCAAACCTTGGTAATCTAACATAACCCTGATCTATGGTCACGTCCATTTCTCATCTAATATGAAGCCTGATAGTTATGAGATCTGGACACAGGGGCAAAGCATAGGAAATCTCGGTGTATTATGCCCAGAAAACAAATTCTAAATAAACCGCTGGTCTCTGGTACCAAATGCCATTCACCCCAGAAAAATACAGAAATCTACCTGTATGTTGCATGTCTGAATGTACACCTCAGCTTACAGATAGCTTACTTCTCAACATCAGTGGCGTGGGTGATATGTATAAAGAGCGGTTGCCAAGGAAACAGATGGACTATGCCTGCTGATTTTTCTGCTTCTAGAGTGTTACCTGTAATAACTATTGCCACATCTTCCCATTTTATTACACACTTTTCAGTTAGCTGGTATTTTTCTTTCTTGTAAAGATTAATATTCTCTTACTGGGCTGAATCTCTGTATTGAAAGCTTTGTTCTTCCCGCATGGTAACGATACAGATTGTAATGATTCTGCTTTTCCTCCCCAGATCTGAAAACAGAGTTTAAGCAGGAAGAACCTGATCCAGCATACAGAGCCCACCCCGCAGCTGCTCCCCCACTGTCGGCTCAAGGCCGCAAGAGAGGATTTGAAGACAGGGGGCAGGGGTACTATGAACATCGAAATGATAGGAGGTGTGTGTGTGTGTATTTGTAATTGTTTCAGACGCCCGACTCCCCCACCCCACCCCCTGCGGATTCTCATATAGCGCCGTCCACGGGCCTCTGGTTTGGCAGATTTCGCCTTTCTTGTCTGATGCGCCATGTTTGCTCTAGAGCATACTGCACAATGCCTTTTAGACGCCCCATTAAGACACCATTTTACTCACCGTTACATCAAAGGAAAACTAAACTTCCTTTTTCACTTGTGCTTCTAATATAGAAACACTGATTGTCCCTAGTATGAGGATAAACCGTAATTTTAATAGCGTCTGCCATGCTGGGACATATCAGTACCAGGGTACTCTTTATATATATCAATACCAGGGTACTCTTTATATAGAAAAGACAGAGAAGGTAAAAAAGGGGGAGGGGTGGCCCTGTATGTGAGGGATAGCTTAAAATGTATCGTAATACAAGTTAGTGAGGCGAACATAGAGTCAGTTTGGGTTACATTAGAATTTGGTAATCATATGGTAACTCGGGTAGGTGTGATTTATAGACCCCCTGGGCAAATAGAGGAGTTAGATAATCTACTAGTTGAGGAAATAGCTAAAATGACAATGAAGGGGGAAGTGATCATCATGGGTGACTTTAATCTTCCTGATGTGAACTGGAAATACAAAACAGCTACTTGCGCCAGGAGTACGCATATCCTAAACTCCCTACTGGGATTATCTCTAAAACAAGTAGTGGAGGAGCCAACTCGAAAGCAGGCCATACTAGACTTAGTGTTCACAAATGGAGATCTGTTATCAGATATTACTGTAGGTGAAAGTTTAGGATCTAGTGATCACCAGACAGTGTGGTTTAATATAAGAACAGTGACGCAGTCACACCACACAAAAACAAAAGGTTTAGATTTTAGAAAAACAGACTTTTCTAAAATTAGATTAGGTGTAAAGGAATCATTATCAGACTGGAGCAATTTAAATGGAGTCCAGGAGAAATGGGATTATCTAAAAGTTGCACTACTGAAGGCAACAGAAAATTGCATAAGGCTTGTCAGTAAGAGCAAAAAATTGAAGAAACCACTGTGGTACTCTGCAGAGGTGGCTAAAATAGTAAAAAATAAAAAGCTAGCATTTAGTAATTATAAAAATACTCAGAGTGAGGAAGATAGAAAGATCTACAAGAGTAGGCAGAAAGAGGCAAAGCAAGCTATAAGAGCTTCCAAAGCACACACAGAAGAGACTATAGCCCAGTCAGTGAAAAAGGGGGATAAAACATTTTTTAGATACATAATTGAGAAAAGGAAAGTAAAACAAGGATTAGTTAGATTAAAAACAAAAGAAGGATGCTATGTAGAAGAGGATAAAGGCTTAGCAGACTGCCTTAATGAATATTTTTGTTCAGTTTTTACAAATGAAAATGAGGGTAAGGTACCTCATTTAGGGAAAAAGACTAATGAGTCTTTTGATTCATGTAAGTTTACAGAGGAAGAGGTTTTACTTCAGCTGTAAAGTAAAGACAAATAAGTCGATGGGACCTGATGGGATACATCCAAAGTTATTAAAAGAACTTAGTGGTGTACTAGCAAAACAGTTAACAGATTTATTTAACCAATCATTGTTAACGGGAGTAGTTCCAGAAGATTGGAAATTAGCTAATGTTGTGCCCATTCACAAGAAAGGTAGTAGGGAGGAGGCGGGCAACTATAGACCAGTAAGTCTTACTTCAGTAGTGGGGAAAATAATGGAAACCTTGTTAAAGAATAGGATTGTTGAACATCTAAAGTCGCTTGGATTTCAAGATCAGAGACAGCATGGGTTTACTTCAGGGAGATCATGCCAAACTAATCTTATTGATTTTTTTTGATTGGGTAACTAAAATAATAGATCAGGGTGGTGCAGTAGACATTGCTTACCTAGATTTCAGTAAGGCTTTTGACACTGTCGCACATAGAAGGCTTATCAATAAACTGAAATCTTTGAGTTTGGATTTCAATATTGTTGAATGGATTAGACAATGGCTGAGTGACAGGCAACAGAGGGTTGTAGTCAATGGGGTATATTCGATGCAAGGTCTTGTTACTAGTGGGGTACCTCAGGGATCTGTACTTGGACCCATTCTCTATAATATTGTTATTAGTGATATTACAGAAGGTCTTGTTACTAGTGGGGTACCTCAGGGATCTGTTCTTGGACCCATTCTCTTTAATATTTTTATTAGCGATATTGCAGAAGGTCTTGTTGGCAAAGTATGTCTTTTTGCTGATGATACAAAGATTTGCAGCAGGGTTGATATTCATGGAGGGATAAGCCAAATGGCAAATGATTTAGCTAAACTAGAAAAATGGTCAGAGCAGTGGCAACTGACATTTAATGTGGACAAGTGCAAGATTATGCACCTTGGGCGTAAAAACCCAAAAGCAGAATATAGACTATTTGGTACAGTCCTAACCTCAACATCTGAGGAAAGGGATTTAGGAGTAATAATTTCAGAGGACTTGAAGGTAGGTAGGCAATGCAATAGAGCAGCAGGAAATGCTAGCAGAATGCTTGGTTGCATAGGGAGAGGTATTAGCAGTAGGAAGAGGGAAGTGCTCATGCCATTGTACAGAGCACTGGTGAGACCTCACTTGGAGTATTGTACGCAGTACTGGTGAGACCTCACTTGGAGTATTGTACAGAGCGCTGGTGAGACCTCACTTGGAGTATTGTACAGAGCGCTGGTGAGACCTCATTTGGAGTATTGTACAGAGCGCTGGTGAGACCTCACTTGGAGTATTGTACAGAGCGCTGGTGAGACCTCACTTGGAGTATTGTACAGAGCACTGGTGAGACCTCACTTGGAGTATTGTACAGAGCGCTGGTGAGACCTCACTTGGAGTATTATACGCAGTACTGGAGACCGTATCTCCAGAAGGATATTGATACTTTGGAGAGAGTTCAGAGAAGGGCTACTAAACTGCTTCATGGGTTGAAGGATAAAACTTACCAGGAAAGGTTAAAGCATCTTAACATGTATAGCTTGGAGGAAAGACGTAACGGGGGAGATATGATAGAAACATTTAAATACATAAAGGGAATCAACACAGTAACGGAGGAGAGGATATTTACACAGAGAAAAACTGCCACAACTAGAGGACATAGTCTGAAATTAGAGGGGCAACGATTTAATGTAATATCAGGAAGTATTACTTTACTGAGAGGGTAGTGGATGTATGGAATAGTCTTCCAGTAGAAGTGGTAGAGGTTAATACAGTGAAGGAGTTTAAGCATGCATGGGATAGGTATAAGGCTATCCTAGATATAAGATAAGGCCAGGGACTAATGAAAGTATTACATTACTGAGAGGGTAGTGGATGCATGGAATAGTCTTCCAGTAGAAGTGGTAGAGGTTAATACAGTGAAGGAGTTTAAGCATGCATGGGATAGGTATAAGGCTATCCTAGATATAAGATAAGGCCAGGGACTAATGAAAGTATTACATTAATGAGAGGGTAGTGGATGCATGGAATAGTCTTCCAGTAGAAGTGGTAGAGGTTAATACAGTGAAGGAGTTTAAGCATGCATGGGATAGGTATAAGGCTATCCTAGATATAAGATAAGGCCAGGGACTAATGAAAGTATTACATTACTGAGAGGGTAGTGGATGCATGGAATAGTCTTCCAGTAGAAGTGGTAGAGGTTAATACAGTGAAGGAGTTTAAGCATGCATGGGATACGTATAAGGCTATCCTAGATATAAGATAAGGCCAGGGACTAATGAAAGTATTACATTACTGAGAGGGTAGTGGATGCATGGAATAGCCTTCCAGTAGAAGTGGTAGAGGTTAATACAGTGAAGGAGTTTAAGCATGCATGGGATAGGTATAAGGCTATCCTAGATATAAGATAAGGCCTGGGACTAATGAAAGTATTACTGTACTGAGAGGGTAGTGGATGTATGGAATAGCCTGCCAGCAGAAGTGGTAGAGGTAAACACAGTCAAGGATTGTAAGCATGCGTGGGATAGGTATAAGGCTATCCTAGCTATAAGACCGGGAACGGGGGACTAATAAAAGTACTCAAAAAAAAAAAATTGGTCAGACTAGATGGACCGAATGGTTCTTATCTGCCGACACATTCTATGTTTCTATGCGTCTCTGGCAATACGTACATAAGGTCTCTCTGTGTTTACATACAATAAATCTGATGTATTTAGTATGAACACCACGTAATGCTTTTGAAATGTTTGTCTTGCAGAGCTCGGTCCCCTCAGTCTCACGGCGCAGACGATGAGGACGATGTTTTTGATGATACCGTTGTAGTTTTTGATAACTGTAAGTATGAGGGTAAAATGCAGGAATTCTTATTCTATTGGCCAAGTCCGTCCGTTTCTTATATCTTAAAGGACAAATGGCAGAAGATAATTGTTCTTTTTAATTTAAAGATTGTATCAAGTGTAGACATTTTACATTGCAATGTTTTAATGGAAGAATAGAAATAAATTATCATATTTTACCTATTTGCTCTGGATAGCTCTATCAAGGGGCGGACATGTTTAGAATCTTTGCTCTGTATAGCTCTATCTGGGCGGTCATGTTTAGAATCTTTGCTCTGTATAGCTCTATCTGGGCGGTCATGTTGTTTAGAATCTTTGCTCTGTATAGCTCTAACGGGGCGGACGTTGTTTAGAATCTTTGCTCTGTATAGCTCTATCAGGGGGTGGACATGTTGTTTAGAATCTTTGCTCTGTATAGCTCTATCAGGGGGTGGACATGTTGTTTAGAATCTTTGCTCTGTATAGCTCTATCAGGGGGCGGACATGTTGTTTAGAATCTTTGCTCTGTATGGCTCTATCAGGGGTGGACATGTTGTTTAGAATCTATGCTCTGTATGGCTCTATCAGGGGGAGGATATTTTTAGAATCTTTGCTCTGTATAGCTCTATCAGGGGGCGGACATGTTTAGAATCTTTGCTCTGTATAGCTCTATCAGGGGTGGACATGTTGTTTAGAATCTTTGCTCTGTATAGCTCTATCAGGGGGAGGATATGTTTAGAATCTTTGCTCTGTATAGCTCTATCAGGGGGTGAACATGTTGTTTAGAAGCTTTAATCTGTATAGCTCTATCAGGAGGCGGACATGTTGTTTAGAACCAGTAAGGCTTTAATGTTTTGACCATCTTGATGTCCGGCTTCTAAACAGATAACAGTGATCTCCACTTCAAACTGGACAGAGACCGGACCATCGGGTACCCCCTGACCATTGAGGGCTTCGCTTACCTGTGGTCTGGTGCCCGTGCTACTCATGGAGCTAACAGAGGCAGAGTGTGCTTCGAACTGAAGGTGAGTGGTGTACACATCATGCTCAGGCACCAGGGCCCTTTGGAACTGGAAGCATGTCTAGAGAGAGAGCTCAGTTGGCAAAGTCTGTAACTGCAGTAGCTGTTTAAACTCCAGACAACCAGGTTTGATTCCTGGCAGGGTCATCCTCCTTCCAGCATGATTAAAATGAGTACCGTTTAAGGAAAACGAAACTTTTTTTTCCCCCACT
The DNA here is from genome assembly GCA_036172795.1 of Pelodytes ibericus. Taxonomy (NCBI): domain Eukaryota; kingdom Metazoa; phylum Chordata; class Amphibia; order Anura; family Pelodytidae; genus Pelodytes; species Pelodytes ibericus. The sequence goes on along the minus strand of CM069861.1, from coordinate 4,116,783 downwards.
TGTGCTTCTGATATAGAATACAATACTAACATAGAAGGGCAAGTGGAAAATGTCCTGCCCCTAGTGTGAGGATAAACTGGTGTGTCATAGTGCATGAGCTGGTTTGTTCTCTGACCGGCAGCTGCCAGGCTTCTCTGGGAAACAGCCAGCCCGGTCTGCTCAGTAACTCTCTCTCTGCCAGTGCACGTCACAGGGGATCAGCCAAGAGTAAACCTGTATGGGAGAGGGGGGCACTTGTTTTAACCATTGTTTCTGTTAAGTGTCCTTTTAGAATGGTGTCAGACTGCTGTATATAGCTGCCAGTTGTAGTCCATGGTGTCACACAGGACCTGCTGGTGTCAATATTAGTGGTCTGTGATTGTCCCTCGCAGGGCACCATCCTGCCCCATGATTAACATGTAATGGTTTCTCAGATTAATGAAGAGATTGCAGTGGGTCACCTCCCTGCCAGCGAGCCAGACCCTCATGTAGTCCGCGTTGGTTGGTCCTTGGATACCTGCAGCACCCAGTTAGGTAAGATGGATAGAGACCTCGGTGGTCCTGTGTGAGTCACTATGGGCTTTATTTGTGAGAGAGGGAATTTCACAGTGAATTTTTCTAACTCGTCTACTTTGGCCTTAAGTGTGAAATTCCCTTCTTGATTTTCTGCGACTCTTTCATGAATAAAGCCCTATATTTATGTGACTGATGTGTTTTGTGATGTTCTCTCCCTCCCCTTCCCCTGTCAGGTTTGGTGTATGTTTCATTTATTATTTGACTTTAGTCCTCTTACATCCTGTATCCCGCTCCGCACAGTGTCCTATGTGTATGTGTTTCGGGTCGGAGCATCCTGTATCCCGCTCCGCACAGTGTCCTGTGTGTGTGTGTTTCGGGTCGGAGCATCCTGTATCCCGCTCCGCACAGTGTCCTGTGTGTGTGTGTTTCGGGTCGGAGCATCCTGTATCCCACTCCGCACAGTGTCCTATGTGTGTGTGTTTCGGGTCAGAGCATCCTGTATCCCACTCCGCACAGTGTCCTGTGTGTGTGTGTTTCGGGTCGGAGCATCCTGTATCCCGCTCCGCACAGTGTCCTCTGTGTGTGTGTGTTTCGGGTCGGAGCATCCTGTATCCCGCTCCGCACAGTGTCCTGTGTGTTTCGGGTCGGAGCATCCTGTATCCCGCTCCGCACAGTGTCCTGTGTGTTTCGGGTCGGAGCATCCTGTATCCCGCTCCGCACAGTGTCCTGTGTGTTTCGGGTCGGAACATCCTGGATCCCGCTTCGCACAGTGTCCTGTGTGTTTCGGGTCGGAGCATCCTGGATCCCGCTCCGCACAGTGTCCTGTGTGCGTGTGTTTCTTGCTCCGCACAGTGTCCTGTGTGCGTGTGTTTCTTGCTCCGCACAGTGTCCTGTGTGCGTGTGTTTCCTGCTCCGCACAGTGTCCTGTGTGTGTGTGTTTGGGGTCGGAGCATACTGTATCCCGCTCCGCACAGTGTATTTAGGGCCGGATCCATCATGTCTGTCTTGTCACATTCCTTCCGCAGGTGAGGAGCCTTGTTCTTACGGATATGGCGGCACGGCAAAGAAATCCACCAACAGCAAGTTTGAGAATTACGGAGAGACGTTCACAGAGAATGATGTCATTGGCTGCTATATTGTATGTATAGACGGCATATTGACTCTGTGAGTTCAGCTTAATGGCAGGAATTTCACACGTAAGGCCAAAGTAGCTGAGAAGGAAAAGAATTCTCTCTGTATCGAGTAGACCCTTGTGCTGCCAGAGCCAATCTGGTTCACTCCCTGATTCTATACCCAGCCCTAGTTGTAAAGGACCAACTGCCAGCAAAGGATACGTTTTGTTGAATTGAAAGTTTAGTCATTTTACATTGCAAGTTATTAATGAAAACATACAAATAGAGCACCCAAATCAGCCCTCCTTGCAAGTTCCTCCAACTCAGATTGTAAACAACATGTCCGCCCCCGAAAGAGCTATACAGAGCAAAGATTCTAAACAACATGTCCACCCCTGATAGAGCTATACAGAGCATAGATTCTAAACAACATGTCCGCCCCCTGATAGAGCTATACAGAGCATAGATTCTAAACAACATGTCCGCCACCTGATAGAGCTATACAGAACAAAGATTCTAAACAACATATCCACCCCTGATAGAGCTATACAGCGCAAAGATTCTAAACAACATGTCCGCCCCCTGATAGAGCTATACAGAGCAAAGATTCTAAAAATGTCCCCCCCCCCCCCCCCCCCGATAGAGCTATACAGAGCAAAGATTCTAAACAACATGTTCTCCCCCCGATAGAGCTATACAGAGCAAAGATTCTAAACAACATGTCCGCCCCCTGATAGACTTATACAGAGCAAAGATACTAAACAACATGTCCGCCCCCTGATAGAGCTATACAGAGCAAAGATACTAAATGGCATGTCCGCCCCCTGATAGAGCTATACAGAGCAAAGATACTAAACAGCATGTCCGCCCCCTGATAGAGCTATACAGAGCAAAGATACTAAACGGCATGTCTGCCCCCTGATAGAGCTATACAGAGCAAAGTCCCCCCTCCCCCCAGGATACTTAGAGCAAAGAGGACTCAAAAACCTTTCAATGTAATATAACTGCCCTTGATGCAATATTACTATTAAACAGGATCTTTATGTTGACGGTTGTTTGTTTAATGAGGGGACTAGACCCCCACAGACGGCCCTTAGTCTGACAGAAGCCGGCTAGGTTTATTTAAACACCAGATGTCCAGGCTGCATGTAGCAGGTGCCCAATTAATGCTATTGTTTCATTGCTTTGTCCATTAGGACTTTGAGACCCATGGAGATGTAGAGATATCTTTCTCCAAGAATGGTCATCCTTTGGGCGTGGCTTTCAGCGTGCGCCGGGAGACTCTGGGGGGCGCTGCCCTGTTCCCTCACGTCTTGGTGAAGAACTGTGCTGTGGAGTGCAATTTTGGTCAGAGGCCTGAGCCCTTTTGCAGCATGATGCCCGGCTTCACATTCTTACAGTTTGTCCCCCCCTATGAAAGAGTACGGGGTTCGTTGCCTCCTAAGAACAAAGGCGAGTGTGAGGTGAGTGTTCCTGGCGGGTATGTACGATGCGGGGTGATTGCATGGCAGGAGATGCTGAATCCTTCTCCCCCATTCCCATAAGATTCTGATGATGGTGGGACTGCCAGGAGCCGGGAAGACTACCTGGGCCATGAAGCATGCGGCAGCCAATCCTGCCAAGAAGTATAACATCCTGGGGACCAACGCCATCATGGAGAAGATGAGGGTAAGGGTCCTGCTAGATTTCCCGCTTCCATGCTGCTTCTTCTTCATACTCTCGCTAATCTCTGTGTCGCCAACTTCCCAGTGTCAAAATGGCAGCCAAACTTAATCTACACCAGTCTGGATTCCTTGGGTGTAACGGCATCCCACCACGGTGGTATCCACCCACCCACGCACACACTCTGGATGCAAGGTTTCTCTGTGGCTGGAGCGTTGGGTACAGTAAGAGGCACCTCCCAGCGCTCCAGCCGCAGCTGAACATTTTATCCACAGTTTGTTTGTGCAATGATTTTACTTTCTTATTTCCTCTATATGTGCCAGCAGATTCCGCTGTGGGCTTTACCCCTTGTTTGCTTCAGATTAAATACAGTTGCAAGAAAAAGTTTGTGAACCCTTTGGAATGATATGGATTTCTGCACAAATTGGTCATAAAATGTGATCTGATCTTCATTTAAGTCACAACAGTAGACAATCACAGTCTGCTTAAACTAATAACACACAAAGAATGAAATGTTACCATGTTTTTATTGAACACACCATGTAAACATTCACACTGCAGGTGGAACAAGTATGTGAACCCCTAGACTAATGACATCTCCAAGAGCTAATTGGAGTGAGGTGTCAGCCAACTGGAGTCCAATCAATGAGATGAGATTGGAGGTGTTGGTTACAGCTGCCCTGCCCTATAAAAAACACACACTAGTTCTGGGTTTGCTTTTCACAAGAAGCATTGCCTGATGTGAATGATGCCTCGCACAAAAGAGCTCTCAGAAGACCTACGATTAAGAATGGTTGACTTGCATAAAGCTGGAAAGGGTTATAAAAGTATCTCCAAAAGCCTTGCTGTTCATCAGTCCAAGGTAAGACAAATTGTCTATAAATGGATAAAGTTCAGCACTGCTGCTCCTCTCCCTAGGAGTGGCCGATCCTGTAAAGATGACTGCAAGAGCACAGCACAGACTGCTCAATGAGGTGAAGAAGGATCCTAGAGTGTCAGCTAAAGACTTACAAAAGTCACTGACATATGCCAACATCCCTCCCAAGAATGGATTTCATGAGAGGATACCACAGAGGAAGCCACTGCTGTCCAAACAAAACTGCTGCACGTTTACAGTTTGCACAAGAACACCTGGATGTTCCACAGCAGTACTGGTAAAATATTCCAAAGTTATATACCAAAGTTGAGTTTGGAAGAACCAGACAAAAAAATATATATATTCTAGGAAACGTGCAGGAGTGCAGACGGGATAGATCTACTCCCTGTCTGCACATGTTTCCTTGAATATATATATTTTTTTGTCTGGTCACTTTTCTTTGGCAATAAACATTTTGTTTATAATCGGATTGGAGAGTGCCAACGTCCCCCTTTTTTCTGTTTTCGTCCTGTACATTTGGCTGCCTGCACAGCCGGACACAGCACCTCATCACCGAGAACCCCAGCCAGAGGCATGCTTTATCCCTGAGGTGGAGCCGGCTTTGCTTTCCCCCGATACGGGGAAATCTTCTCTTTTTTCCATCTGTCCACCAGCTGAAGCTCAACAGAAGATGGGTGTTGCAACAGGAGAACAACCCAAAGCATAGAAGTAAATCAACAACAGAATGGCTTAGACAGAAGAAAATACGCCTTCTGAAGTGGCCCAGTCAGAGTCCTGACCTCAACCCGATTGAGATGCTGTGGCATGACCTCAAGAAAGCGATTCACACCAGACATCCCAAGAATATTGCTGAACTGAAACAGTTCTGTAAAGAGGAATGGTCAAGAATTACTCCTGACCGTCGTGCACGCCTGATCTGCAACTACAGGAAACGTCTGGTTGAAGTTATTTCTGCCAAAGGAGGGTCAACCAGTTATTAAATCCAAGGGTTCACATACCTTTACCACCTGCACTGTGAATGCTTACATGTTGTGTTCAATAAAAACATGGTAACATTTCATTCTTCGTGTGTTATTTGTTTAAGCAGACTATTGTTGTGAAGATCAGATCTCATTTTATGACCAATTTGTGCTGAAATCTATATCTTTCCAAAGGGTTCACATACATTTTCTTGCAACTGTATATTCACCCTTTAAAGGGACACTCCCACCAAAAAATGAAAGGGGTTTATTATTTTTATTTTGTATTGCTGATTTCAGATATGTCTTTGTTGTTTTTGTTATGTGACTGTATTTAATAAAATATGTAACTTAACAAGTGTGACTGGGCGCCGCCATATTGTGACTTTACAGCTCTAGTATGTCACTTTGGGGCTGGGGACACAGAATGCAGTCTATAAGTCTGAATTCTAACCATAGACCTGCATTGAATGGGAGGGTAATGTAACTATTACATTACAAGGGGGCGGAGTTATAATCCTTTTTGTCAGGTCAATCTCCTCTCTGTGTGTTGTACACAGCCACCTAGTCCTGCCCACTGTGATACACAGGAGCCAGTAAGAGAGCAGGGGAGTATCTTATGACATCGTCACGCAGGCTTTGGCCACAGTTGTAAAGTGAGACTGGCTGGAAGATTTTGGACGATGTTGCATCATGGGAAATATTCACAAAATGGAGCAATGCAATTAATTCAATCATATAAAAAAACAATGGCATATGATTGATATATTTGTAGTGTCCCTTTAAATGACCAGGTTACCTAGTTACATCTTTTGGAAGGGGTAGTGTCCCTTTTAAATGACCAGGTTACCTAGTTACATCTTTTGGAAGGGGTAGTATCCCTTTTAAATGGCCAGGTTACCTAGTTACATCTTTTGGAAGGGGTAGTGTCCCTTTTAAATGACCAGGTTACCTAGTTATATCTTATGGAAGGGGTAGTGTCCCTTTAAATGACCAGGTTACCTAGTTACATCTTATGGAAGGGGTAGTGTCCCTTTAAATGACCAGGTTACCTAGTTACATCTTTTGGAAGGGGTAGTGTCCCTTTTAAATGACCAGGTTACCTAGTTACATCTTTTGGAAGGGGAAGTGTCCCTTTAATTTTATCTTCTTCTGGGAAAAGTAACTGGATTTAGATTTAACGGTGATCATTTCTTCCAGGTAATGGGCCTACGACGGCAGCGCAATTATGCAGGGCGCTGGGACGTCCTCATCCAGCAAGCGACGCAGTGTCTGAACCGCTTGATCCAGATAGCTGCTCGCAGGAAACGGAACTATATTTTGGATCAGGTAAGAGCCTTGTGCCCAGTAACCGAGCACGGACCCCCATGAGAGTAGATCACGTATTCCCTGGGTGATCCAGTAAGAGCCCGGAGTCCGCGGTAACCCAGCACTGATCCCCATGAGAGTAGATCACGTATTCCCTGGGTGATCCAGTAAGAGCCCTGAGACCGGTAACCCAGCACTGATCCCCATGAGGATAGATCACGTATTCCCTGGTTGATCCAGTAAGAGCCCTGAGCCCGCGGTAACCCAGCACTGATTCCCATGCGGATAGATCACGTATTCCCTGGGTGATCCAGTAAGAGCCCTGAGCCCGCAGTAACCCGGCACTGATTCCCATGAGAGTAGATCACGTATTCCTTGTGTTATCCAGTAAGAGCCCTAAACCCGTGGTAACCCAGCACTGATTCCCATGCGGATAGATCACGTATTCCCTGGGTGATCCAGTCAGAGCCCTGAGCCCGCGGTAACCCAGCACTGATTCCTATGAGAGTAGATCACGTATTCCCTGGGTGATCCAGTAAGAGCCCTGAGCCCGCGGTAACCCAGCACTGATTCCTATGAGAGTAGATCACGTATTCCCTGGGTGATCCAGTAAGAGCCCTGAGCCCGCGGTAACCCAGCACTGATTCCCATGCGGATAGATCACGTATTCCCTGGGTGATCCAGTAAGAGCCCTGAGCCCGCGGTAACCCAGCACTGATCCCCACGTATTCCCTGGGTGATCCAGTAAGAGCCCTCAGCCCGCGGTAACCCAGCACTGATTCCCATGAGTATAGATCACGTATTCCCTGGGTGATCCAGAAAGAGCCCTGAGCCCGCGGTAACCCAGCACTGATCCCCGCGTATTCCCTGGGTGATCCAGTAAGAGCCCTCAGCCCGCGGTAACCCAGCACTGATTCCCATGAGGATAGATCACGTATTCTCTGGGTGATCCAGTAAGAGCCCTGAGCCCGCGATGACCCAGCACTGATCCCCACGTATTCCCTGGGTGATCCAGTAAGAGCCCTGAGCCCGTGGTAACCCAGCACTGATCCCCACGTATTCCCTGGGTGATCCAGTAAGAGCCCTGAGCCCGCGGTAACCCAGCACTGATTCCCATGGGGATAGATCACATATTCCCTGGGTGATCCAGTAAGAGCCCTGAGCCCGCGGTAACCCAGCACTGATCCCCACGTATTCCCTGGGTGATCCAGTAAGAGCCCTGAGCCCGCGGTAACCCAGCACTGATCCCCACTCATTCCTTGGGTTTCCCCCAGACAAACGTGTATGGGACGGCACAGCGGCGGAAGATGCGGCCATTTGAAGGCTTTCAGCGCAGAGCCGTTGTAATCTGTCCCTCAGATGAGGATCTCCTGGATCGTATAGTGAAACGCACGGATGAAGAGGGGAAGGATGTCCCAGACTCTGCTGTGCTGGAGATGAAAGGTACGGTCTGAGCTGTATAGCTCTACAGCCCGCGGTAACCCGGACTCCGCTGTGCTGGAGATGAAAGGTACGGTCTGAGCTGTATAGCTCTACAGCCCGCGGTAACCCAGACTCCGCCGTGCTGGAGATGAAAGGTACGGTCTGAGCTGTATAGCTCTACAGCCCGCGGTAACCCAGACTCCGCCGTGCTGGAGATGAAAGGTACAGTCTGAGCTGTATAGCTCTACAGCCCGCGGTAACCCAGACTCCGCTGTGCTGGAGATGAAAGGTACGGTCTGAGCTGTATAGCTCTACAGCCCGCGGTAACCCAGACTCCGCTGTGCTGGAGATGAAAGGTACGGTCTGAGCTGTATAGCTCTACAGCCCGCGGTAACCCAGACTCTGCTGTGCTGGAGATGAAAGGTACGGTCTGAGCTGTATAGCTCTACAGCCCGCGGTAACCCAGACTCTGCTGTGCTGGAGATGAAAGGTCCGGTCTGAGCTGTATAGCTCTACAGCCCGCGGTAACTCAGACTCTGCTGTGCTGGAGATGAAAGGTACGGTCTGAGCAGTATAGCTTTACAGCCCGCGGTAACCCAGACTCTGCTGTGCTGGAGATGAAAGGTACGGTCTGAGCAGTATAGCTTTACAGCCCGCGGTAACCCAGACTCTGCTGTGCTGGAGATGAAAGGTACGGTCTGAGCTGTATAGCTCTACACAGTTTGAGTTAGGAGTCGGCCTCTCTGGAGGAAGCACTGGGCATCCTCTGTATGCGCAAGCTTGGCGTTCCAGCATGCCTCACATTGTTGTGACCTTTACATGTGTTACCCTTTTTTGATGAGGGAAACCAGGGATGGTAGATAACAGGGAGGAAGAGGCAGGAATAGTAAAGCTCTAGCGCTGCCATAGGCTGCATATAATGTGCATCATGTGTCATAATGACCGCTGGAAGCGATTCATTGGACGATATTGCCGTGTAGAGGGATCATGTAGTACTTGATCACCCCCATTCCAATATGGTAAATCTGTGCTTTCCATTAGTCAGGGTTAAGATCTCGGGTTTAGTGTTACATTAATCATTAGGGTTGGGGTCAAAAGGTAAGGGGAAATTGGTGGGGGGGGGGGGGTAGGGGTCACTCCTTTAGATTATTGCCATATAACTTGCAAGAAATATTTTTAAATGATATATGATGAAAATTATGGAATCTTAAGAAAGCCCTTCGTATGGCAATAATTACATATATATTATATTGTAAATAATACATGGGGCAGTGGCTGCAGGATACCATACATGGGGCAGTGGCTGCAGGAAACCATACATGGGGCAGTGGCTGCAGGAAACCATACATGGGGCAGTGGCTGCAGGATACCATACATGGGGCAATATATATATATATATATATATATACACATACACATACACACACACACAGTATATAATGTATGAGGATATATATACACAGTATATAATGTATGGGGCGATATTTTATATATATATATATATATATATATATACAGTATATAATATATGGGGGGCAATATATATACACAGTTTATCATGTATGGGGATATATATACACATAGTATATAATATATGGGGGAAATATTTATACACAGTATATAATGTATGGGTCTACATATATACAGTATATAATATATGCAGCAATATATACAGTATATAATGTATGGGGCTATATATATATACACAGTATATAATGTATGGGGGCAATATAGATATATATATAGATATATATATATAGATATATATACAGTAAATAATGTATGGGGGAAGTATATATACACAGTATATAATGTATGGGGCAGTGTGTGTGTATATATAAATATATATATATATATATATATATATATATATATATATATACAGTATGTAATGTATTTGACATTATATATATATATATATATATATATATATATATATATATACACAGTATATAATGTGTTGGGCAGTATATATACAGTATATAATGTATGGGGCAATATTATATATATACACAGTATATAATGTATGGAGGCAATATATATATAATGTATAGGGCGACATTATATATATATATATATATATATGTGTGTGTGTGTGTGTGTGTGTGTGTGTGTGTAAATAATGTATGGAGCTATATATATATATATATATATATACACACAGTATATAATGTATGGGGCTATATATATATATATATACAGTATATAATGTATGGGGCAGAATATATATATATATATATATATATATATATATATGTAAATAATTTATGGAGCTATCTATATATATATATATATATATATATATATATATATATATACACAGTATATAATGTATGGGGCTATATATATACAGTATATAATGTATGGGGCTATATATATACAGTATATAATGTATGGGGCAGAATATATATATATATATATATACACACAGTATATAATGTATGGAGCTATCTATATATATATATATATATATATATATATATATATATACACACAGTATATAATGTATGGGGCTATATATATATACAGTATATAATGTATGGGGCAGAATATATATATATATATATATATATATATATATACACAGTATATGAGTGAGAGAGTGTGAATGAATGAATATAATGTATGCTGCAATATATACAGTATATAATGTATGGCAATATGTATAGATCGTGTGTCTTTGCAGTGGTTCCCATTGGTTTAGTTTGGACGATACTGGTGCTATGTAACTTCTCTCTTTTATCCCCCTTATAAGCCAATTTCACGCTGCCAGAAGATGGCGATTTCCTTTCTGAGGTGATCTACGTCGAGCTGCAGAAGGAAGACGCCCAGCAACTTGTCCGACGGTACAACGAAGAAGGAAAGAAGGCCGGCCCACCCCCCGAAAAGAGATTTCGTGGCCGTGGGGGAGGAGGACCCGCTGGGGGGGGAGGAAGAGGTGACGGAGGGAGAGACTTTCAGAGATTTGATAACCATGGCGCTCCTGGTGGAAGAGGTGGAGGATTTCATGGGAGAGGTGGATACAGAGGAGCAGGGCTGAGTGGAGGCGAGTAAACGCCAAGCCTTACCCTATAAACCTGTAAATTGTGTCTATACATTGTGTTAGCAGAATTACATGGAAATACAGAGAATAAGAGAAATAGATTTAACTGTGTCTGTGGTGACTCCTGCTTATCACATCACCAAAGGACAGTGGTATACATGAAACAAAGAGTGCATCTTCAGAGAACCTTCAAATCTGTTGGCTAACTCCACCCCAAGAATTTAAATAGGAATGCATTAATGAAATAATATTTTAAAAGTACCTAATTGAGGCCTCTTTGCTCTGTATAGCTCTATCAGGGGGAGGACATGTTGTTTAGTATCTTTGCTCTGTATAGCTCTCTCAGAGGGAGGACGTTGTTTAGAGTCTTTGCTCTGTATAGCGCTATCAGGGGGCAGACATGTTTTTTAGAATCCTTGCTCTGTATAGCTCTATCAGGGGGCAGACATGTTTTTTAGAATCCTTGCTCTGTATAGCTCTATCAGGTGGCAGACATGTTTAGAATCTTTGCTCTGTATAGCTCTATCAGGGGGCAGACATGTTGTTTAGAATCTTTGTTCAGTATAGCTCTATCAGGGGTCGGACATGTTGTTTAGAATCTTTGTTCAGTATAGCTCTATCAGGGGTCGGACATGTTGTTTAGAATCTTTGCTCTGTATAGCTCTATCAGGGGGCGGACATGTTTACTATCTTTGCTCTGTATATCGCTATCAGGGGGTGGACATGTTGTTTAGTATCTTTGCTCTGTGTAGCTCTATCAGGGGGCGGACATGTTGTTTAGTATCTTTGCTCTGTATATCGCTGTTAGGGGGAGGACATGTTGTTCAGAATCTTTGCTCTGTATAGCTCTATCAGGGGTCGGACATGTTGTTTAGAATCTTCGCTCTGTATATCGCTGTTAGGGGGAGGACATGTTGTTTACTATCTTTGCTCTGTGTAGCGCTATCAGGGGGAGGACATGTTGTTTACTATCTTTGCTCTGTATAGCGCTATCAGGGGGCAGACATGTCTTGTCAGATAAAGAAAGATCTGACCAAGCAAGTCCACCCCTGATAGAGCTATACAAAGCAAAGATAGTAAACAGCATGTCTGCCCCCTGATAGCGCTATACAGAGCAAAAATTCTAAACAGAGAAGGCCTTAATAAGGTGCTTTATCTGTATTCTTTCATTAAACACTTGATGCAATCTTTCAGTTAAACATAGGTAATTTTTTGCCGTTCCTTTGATGATTTGCTGATACACTTACAAAGATGTTTAGTAACTTTCTGTCATTGCTGCTCTGCATTCTCAGGCTTCAGCCACAGTGGACAAAGCTCACAGTCTCGGTGGTCCGGGGGTTCACAGGATAATGGTTCGGAGAGCCGTGGCAGATACAGTCAGCAGCGCAGTTACAGCCCCATTGACAGCCCTGTGAGTGGGTATGGCAGCAGCGGACAGGGATCGCAGAGTCAGGGTGTTCACAGCAGCTATGGTCAAGGGCAGGTAAGTGACACAGAGTCATCACAACTGCAGTCCACAGACGCTGCCTCGCCTCACCTTGACTTTCCCTGTCTTTCTCTCTGCAGCAGCAAAGCTACGGCCAGGGCAGCTCGGGGGGATACGGGCAGGGCAGCTCCGGTGGGTACGGCCAAGTCAGCTCTGGTGGGTACAGCCAGGGCAGCTCGGGGGGATACGGGCAGGGCAGTGCCGGAGGGTACAGCCAAAGCTACAATAACAGCAGCACCCAGAGCTACGGGGAGCAAAGCTATGGATACAGCCAGTCCCCTGCTCAACAGGGTGCCGCACCTAGCCAGTCACCCTACAACCCACAGTACCAACAGCAGCAGCAGCCGCCGCCACCACCGCAGGTAAATGTATAGAATGACCTGTAACGTGTGAAATATCAGCGGCTGCCCGCCGCAGGTAAATGTATAGAATGACCTGTAACGTGTGAAATATCAGCGGCCGCCGCAGGTAAATGTATAGAATGACCTGTAACGTGTGAAATATCAGCGGCTGCCGCGGGTAAATGTATAGAATGACCTGTAACGTGTGAAATATCAGCGGCCGCCGTGGGTAAATGTATAGAATGACCTGTAACGTGTGAAATATCAGCGGCCGCCGCAGGTAAATGTATAGAATGACCTGTAACGTGTGAAATATCAGCGGCTGCCGCAGGTAAATGTATAGAATGACCTGTAACGTGTGAAATATCAGCGGCCGCCGCAGGTAAATGTATAGAATGACCTGTAACGTGTGAAATATCAGCGGCTGCCGCAGGTAAATGTATAGAATGACCTGTAACGTGTGAAATATCAGCGGCTGCCGCAGGTAAATGTATAGAATGACCTGTAACGTGTGAAATATCAGCGGCCGCCGCGGGTAAATGTATAGAATGACCAGTAACGTGTGAAATATCAGCGGCCGCCGCGGGTAAATGAAAAGAATGACCTGTAACGTGTGAAATATCAGCGGCCGCCGCGGGTAAATGTATAGAATGACCAGTAACGTGTGAAATATCAGCGGCCGCCGCGGGTAAATGAAAAGAATGACCAGTAACGTGTGAAATATTAGCGGCCGCCGCGGGTAAATGTATAGAATGACCAGTAACGTGTGAAATATCAGCGGCCGCCGCGGGTAAATGAAAAGAATGACCAGTAACGTGTGAAATATTAGCGGCCGCCGCGGGTAAATGTATAGAATGACCAGTAACGTGTGAAATATTAGCGGCCGTCACGGGTAAATGTATAGAATGACCTGTAACGTGTGAAATATCAGCGGCCGCCGCGGGTAAATGTATAGAATGACCTGTAACGTGTGAAATATCAGCGGCCGCCGCGGGTAAATGTATAGAATGACCTGTAACGTGTGAAATATCAGCGGCCGCCGCGGGTTAATGTATAGAATGACCTGTAACGTGTGAAATATCAGCGGCCGCCGCGGGTAAATGGACAGTAGGTTGATGTAAATTGAAGCAGAATTTGACTGACGGTTGATGTAAATTGAAGCAGGATTAGACTGACGGTTGATGTAAATTGAAGCAGGATTAGACTGACGGTTGATGTACGTTGAAGCAGGATTAGACTGACGGTTGGTGTACGTTGAAGCAGGATTAGACTGACGGTTGGTGTACGTTGAAGCAGGATTAGACTGACGGTTGGTGTACGCCGAAGCAGGATTAGACTGACGGTTGGTGTACGCCGAAGCAGGATTAGACTGACGGTTGGTGTACGCCGAAGCAGGATTAGACTGACGGTTGGTGTACGCCGAAGCAGGATTAGACTGACGGTTGGTGTACGCCGAAGCAGGATTAGACTGACGGTTGGTGTACACTGAAGCAGGATTAGACTGACGGTTGATGTACACTGAAGCAGGATTAGACTGACGGTTGATGTAAATTGAAGCAGGATTAGACAGTAGGTTGATGTAAATTGAAGCAGGATTAGACAGTCGGTTGATGTAAATTGAAGCAGGATTAGACTGACGGTTGATGTACACTGAAGCAGGATTAGACTGACGGTTGATGTAAATTGAAGCAGGATTAGACTGACGGTTGATGTACGCTGAAGCAGGATTAGACAGTCGGTTGATGTAAATTGAAGCAGGATTAGACTGACGGTTGATGTAAATTGAAGCAGGATTAGACTGACGGTTGGTGTACGTTGAAGCAGGATTAGACTGACGGTTGATGTAAATTGAAGCAGGATTAGACTGACGGTTGATGTACACTGAAGCAGGATTAGACTGACGGTTGATGTAAATTGAAGCAGGATTAGACTGACGGTTGATGTACGCTGAAGCAGGATTAGACAGTCGGTTGATGTAAATTGAAGCAGGATTAGACTGACGGTTGATGTACGCCGAAGCAGGATTAGACTGACGGTTGGTGTACGCCGAAGCAGGATTAGACTGACGGTTGATGTAAATTGAAGCAGGATTAGACTGACGGTTCATGTAAATTGAAGCAGGATTAGACTGACGGTTGATGTAAATTGAAGCAGGATTAGACTGACGGTTGATGTACGTTGAAGCAGGATTAGACTGACGGTTGATGTACGTTGAAGCAGGATTAGACTGACGGTTGGTGTACGCCGAAGCAGGATTAGACTGACGGTTGGTGTACGCCGAAGCAGGATTAGACTGACGGTTGGTGTAAATTGAAGCAGGATTAGAATGACGGTTGATGTAAATTGAAGCAGGATTAGACTGACGGTTGGTGTACGTTGAAGCAGGATTAGACTGACGGTTGGTGTACGTTGAAGCAGGATTAGACTGACGGTTGATGTAAGTTGAAGCAGGATTAGACTGACGGTTGATGTAAATTGAAGCAGGATTAGACTGACGGTTGGTGTACGTTGAAGCAGGATTAGACTGACGGTTGGTGTACGCCGAAGCAGGATTAGACTCACGGTTGGTGTACGTTGAAGCAGGATTAGACTGACGGTTGGTGTACGTTGAAGCAGGATTAGACTGACGGTTGGTGTACGTTGAAGCAGGATTAGACTGACGGTTGGTGTACGTTGAAGCAGGATTAGACTGACGGTTGGTGTACGTTGAAGCAGGATTAGACTGACGGTTGGTGTACGTTGAAGCAGGATTAGACTGACGGTTGGTGTACGTTGAAGCAGGATTAGACTGACGGTTGGTGTACGTTGAAGCAGGATTAGACTGACGGTTGGTGTACGCCGAAGCAGGATTAGACTGACGGTTGGTGTACGTTGAAGCAGGATTAGACTGACGGTTGGTGTACGTTGAAGCAGGATTAGACTGACGGTTGGTGTACGTTGAAGCAGGATTAGACTGACGGTTGGTGTACGTTGAAGCAGGATTAGACTGACGGTTGGTGTACGTTGAAGCAGGATTAGACTGACGGTTGGTGTACGTTGAAGCAGGATTAGACTGACGGTTGGTGTACGTTGAAGCAGGATTAGACTGACGGTTGGTGTACGTTGAAGCAGGATTAGACTGACGGTTGGTGTACGTTGAAGCAGGATTAGACTGACGGTTGGTGTACGCCGAAGCAGGATTAGACTGACGGTTGGTGTACGCCGAAGCAGGATTAGACTGACGGTTGATGTACGTTGAAGCAGGATTAGACTGACGGTTGATGTACGTTGAAGCAGGATTAGACTGACGGTTGGTGTACGTTGAAGCAGGATTAGACTGACGGTTGGTGTACGTTGAAGCAGGATTAGACTGACGGTTGGTGTACGTTGAAGCAGGATTAGACTGACGGTTGGTGTACGTTGAAGCAGGATTAGACTGACGGTTGGTGTACGTTGAAGCAGGATTAGACTGACGGTTGGTGTACGTTGAAGCAGGATTAGACTGACGGTTGGTGTACGTTGAAGCAGGATTAGACTGACGGTTGGTGTACGCCGAAGCAGGATTAGACTGACGGTTGGTGTACGTTGAAGCAGGATTAGACTGACTGTTGGTGTACGTTGAAGCAGGATTAGACTGACGGTTGGTGTACGCCGAAGCAGGATTAGACTGACGGTTGGTGTACGCCGAAGCAGGATTAGACTGACGGTTGGTGTACGTTGAAGCAGGATTAGACTGACTGTTGGTGTACGCCGAAGCAGGATTAGACTGACGGTTGGTGTACGTTGAAGCAGGATTAGACTGACGGTTGGTGTACGTTGAAGCAGGATTAGACTGACGGTTGGTGTACGCCGAAGCAGGATTAGACTGACGGTTGGTGTACGTTGAAGCAGGATTAGACTGACGGTTGGTGTACGTTGAAGCAGGATTAGACTGACGGTTGGTGTACGTTGAAGCAGGATTAGACTGACGGTTGGTGTACGTTGAAGCAGGATTAGACTGACGGTTGGTGTACGTTGAAGCAGGATTAGACTGACGGTTGGTGTACGTTGAAGCAGGATTAGACTGACGGTTGGTGTACGTTGAAGCAGGATTAGACTGACGGTTGGTGTACGTTGAAGCAGGATTAGACTGACGGTTGGTGTACGTTGAAGCAGGATTAGACTGACGGTTGGTGTACGTTGAAGCAGGATTAGACTGACGGTTGGTGTACGTTGAAGCAGGATTAGACTGACGGTTGGTGTACGCCGAAGCAGGATTAGACTGACGGTTGGTGTACGTTGAAGCAGGATTAGACTGACGGTTGGTGTACGTTGAAGCAGGATTAGACTGACGGTTGGTGTACGTTGAAGCAGGATTAGACTGACGGTTGGTGTACGCCGAAGCAGGATTAGACTGACGGTTGGTGTACGTTGAAGCAGGATTAGACTGACGGTTGGTGTACGTTGAAGCAGGATTAGACTGACGGTTGGTGTACGTTGAAGCAGGATTAGACTGACGGTTGGTGTACGCCGAAGCAGGATTAGACTGACGGTTGGTGTACGTTGAAGCAGGATTAGACTGACGGTTGGTGTACGTTGAAGCAGGATTAGACTGACGGTTGGTGTACGTTGAAGCAGGATTAGACTGACGGTTGGTGTACGTTGAAGCAGGATTAGACTGACGGTTGGTGTACGTTGAAGCAGGATTAGACTGACGGTTGGTGTACGCCGAAGCAGGATTAGACTGACGGTTGGTGTACGTTGAAGCAGGATTAGACTGACGGTTGGTGTACGTTGAAGCAGGATTAGACTGACGGTTGGTGTACGTTGAAGCAGGATTAGACTGACGGTTGGTGTACGTTGAAGCAGGATTAGACTGACGGTTGGTGTACGTTGAAGCAGGATTAGACTGACGGTTGGTGTACGTTGAAGCAGGATTAGACTGACGGTTGGTGTACGTTGAAGCAGGATTAGACTGACGGTTGGTGTACGTTGAAGCAGGATTAGACTGACGGTTGGTGTACGCCGAAGCAGGATTAGACTGACGGTTGGTGTACGTTGAAGCAGGATTAGACTGACGGTTGGTGTACGTTGAAGCAGGATTAGACTGACGGTTGGTGTACGTTGAAGCAGGATTAGACTGACGGTTGGTGTACGTTGAAGCAGGATTAGACTGACGGTTGGTGTACGCCGAAGCAGGATTAGACTGACGGTTGGTGTACGTTGAAGCAGGATTAGACTGACGGTTGGTGTACGCCGAAGCAGGATTAGACTGACGGTTGGTGTACGCCGAAGCAGGATTAGACTGACGGTTGGTGTAAATTGAAGCAGGATTAGAATGACGGTTGATGTAAATTGAAGCAGGATTAGACTGACGGTTGGTGTACGTTGAAGCAGGATTAGACTGACGGTTGGTGTACGTTGAAGCAGGATTAGACTGACGGTTGATGTAAGTTGAAGCAGGATTAGACTGACGGTTGATGTAAATTGAAGCAGGATTAGACTGACGGTTGGTGTACGTTGAAGCAGGATTAGACTGACGGTTGGTGTACGCCGAAGCAGGATTAGACTCACGGTTGGTGTACGTTGAAGCAGGATTAGACTGACGGTTGGTGTACGTTGAAGCAGGATTAGACTGACGGTTGGTGTACGTTGAAGCAGGATTAGACTGACGGTTGGTGTACGTTGAAGCAGGATTAGACTGACGGTTGGTGTACGCCGAAGCAGGATTAGACTGACGGTTGGTGTACGCCGAAGCAGGATTAGACTGACGGTTGGTGTACGCCGAAGCAGGATTAGACTGACGGTTGGTGTACGCCGAAGCAGGATTAGACTGACGGTTGGTGTACACTGAAGCAGGATTAGACTGACGGTTGATGTACACTGAAGCAGGATTAGACTGACGGTTGATGTAAATTGAAGCAGGATTAGACAGTAGGTTGATGTAAATTGAAGCAGGATTAGACAGTCGGTTGATGTAAATTGAAGCAGGATTAGACTGACGGTTGATGTACACTGAAGCAGGATTAGACTGACGGTTGATGTAAATTGAAGCAGGATTAGACTGACGGTTGATGTACGCTGAAGCAGGATTAGACAGTCGGTTGATGTAAATTGAAGCAGGATTAGACTGACGGTTGATGTAAATTGAAGCAGGATTAGACTGACGGTTGGTGTACGTTGAAGCAGGATTAGACTGACGGTTGATGTAAATTGAAGCAGGATTAGACTGACGGTTGATGTACACTGAAGCAGGATTAGACTGACGGTTGATGTAAATTGAAGCAGGATTAGACTGACGGTTGATGTACGCTGAAGCAGGATTAGACAGTCGGTTGATGTAAATTGAAGCAGGATTAGACTGACGGTTGATGTACGCCGAAGCAGGATTAGACTGACGGTTGGTGTACGCCGAAGCAGGATTAGACTGACGGTTGATGTAAATTGAAGCAGGATTAGACTGACGGTTCATGTAAATTGAAGCAGGATTAGACTGACGGTTGATGTAAATTGAAGCAGGATTAGACTGACGGTTGATGTACGTTGAAGCAGGATTAGACTGACGGTTGATGTACGTTGAAGCAGGATTAGACTGACGGTTGGTGTACGCCGAAGCAGGATTAGACTGACGGTTGGTGTACGCCGAAGCAGGATTAGACTGACGGTTGGTGTAAATTGAAGCAGGATTAGAATGACGGTTGATGTAAATTGAAGCAGGATTAGACTGACGGTTGGTGTACGTTGAAGCAGGATTAGACTGACGGTTGGTGTACGTTGAAGCAGGATTAGACTGACGGTTGATGTAAGTTGAAGCAGGATTAGACTGACGGTTGATGTAAATTGAAGCAGGATTAGACTGACGGTTGGTGTACGTTGAAGCAGGATTAGACTGACGGTTGGTGTACGCCGAAGCAGGATTAGACTCACGGTTGGTGTACGTTGAAGCAGGATTAGACTGACGGTTGGTGTACGTTGAAGCAGGATTAGACTGACGGTTGGTGTACGTTGAAGCAGGATTAGACTGACGGTTGGTGTACGTTGAAGCAGGATTAGACTGACGGTTGGTGTACGTTGAAGCAGGATTAGACTGACGGTTGGTGTACGTTGAAGCAGGATTAGACTGACGGTTGGTGTACGTTGAAGCAGGATTAGACTGACGGTTGGTGTACGTTGAAGCAGGATTAGACTGACGGTTGGTGTACGCCGAAGCAGGATTAGACTGACGGTTGGTGTACGTTGAAGCAGGATTAGACTGACGGTTGGTGTACGTTGAAGCAGGATTAGACTGACGGTTGGTGTACGTTGAAGCAGGATTAGACTGACGGTTGGTGTACGTTGAAGCAGGATTAGACTGACGGTTGGTGTACGTTGAAGCAGGATTAGACTGACGGTTGGTGTACGTTGAAGCAGGATTAGACTGACGGTTGGTGTACGTTGAAGCAGGATTAGACTGACGGTTGGTGTACGTTGAAGCAGGATTAGACTGACGGTTGGTGTACGTTGAAGCAGGATTAGACTGACGGTTGGTGTACGTTGAAGCAGGATTAGACTGACGGTTGGTGTACGCCGAAGCAGGATTAGACTGACGGTTGGTGTACGCCGAAGCAGGATTAGACTGACGGTTGATGTACGTTGAAGCAGGATTAGACTGACGGTTGATGTACGTTGAAGCAGGATTAGACTGACGGTTGGTGTACGTTGAAGCAGGATTAGACTGACGGTTGGTGTACGTTGAAGCAGGATTAGACTGACGGTTGGTGTACGTTGAAGCAGGATTAGACTGACGGTTGGTGTACGTTGAAGCAGGATTAGACTGACGGTTGGTGTACGTTGAAGCAGGATTAGACTGACGGTTGGTGTACGTTGAAGCAGGATTAGACTGACGGTTGGTGTACGTTGAAGCAGGATTAGACTGACGGTTGGTGTACGCCGAAGCAGGATTAGACTGACGGTTGGTGTACGTTGAAGCAGGATTAGACTGACTGTTGGTGTACGTTGAAGCAGGATTAGACTGACGGTTGGTGTACGCCGAAGCAGGATTAGACTGACGGTTGGTGTACGCCGAAGCAGGATTAGACTGACGGTTGGTGTACGTTGAAGCAGGATTAGACTGACTGTTGGTGTACGCCGAAGCAGGATTAGACTGACGGTTGGTGTACGTTGAAGCAGGATTAGACTGACGGTTGGTGTACGTTGAAGCAGGATTAGACTGACGGTTGGTGTACGCCGAAGCAGGATTAGACTGACGGTTGGTGTACGTTGAAGCAGGATTAGACTGACGGTTGGTGTACGTTGAAGCAGGATTAGACTGACGGTTGGTGTACGTTGAAGCAGGATTAGACTGACGGTTGGTGTACGTTGAAGCAGGATTAGACTGACGGTTGGTGTACGTTGAAGCAGGATTAGACTGACGGTTGGTGTACGTTGAAGCAGGATTAGACTGACGGTTGGTGTACGTTGAAGCAGGATTAGACTGACGGTTGGTGTACGTTGAAGCAGGATTAGACTGACGGTTGGTGTACGTTGAAGCAGGATTAGACTGACGGTTGGTGTACGTTGAAGCAGGATTAGACTGACGGTTGGTGTACGTTGAAGCAGGATTAGACTGACGGTTGGTGTACGCCGAAGCAGGATTAGACTGACGGTTGGTGTACGTTGAAGCAGGATTAGACTGACGGTTGGTGTACGTTGAAGCAGGATTAGACTGACGGTTGGTGTACGTTGAAGCAGGATTAGACTGACGGTTGGTGTACGCCGAAGCAGGATTAGACTGACGGTTGGTGTACGTTGAAGCAGGATTAGACTGACGGTTGGTGTACGTTGAAGCAGGATTAGACTGACGGTTGGTGTACGTTGAAGCAGGATTAGACTGACGGTTGGTGTACGCCGAAGCAGGATTAGACTGACGGTTGGTGTACGTTGAAGCAGGATTAGACTGACGGTTGGTGTACGTTGAAGCAGGATTAGACTGACGGTTGGTGTACGTTGAAGCAGGATTAGACTGACGGTTGGTGTACGTTGAAGCAGGATTAGACTGACGGTTGGTGTACGTTGAAGCAGGATTAGACTGACGGTTGGTGTACGCCGAAGCAGGATTAGACTGACGGTTGGTGTACGTTGAAGCAGGATTAGACTGACGGTTGGTGTACGTTGAAGCAGGATTAGACTGACGGTTGGTGTACGTTGAAGCAGGATTAGACTGACGGTTGGTGTACGTTGAAGCAGGATTAGACTGACGGTTGGTGTACGTTGAAGCAGGATTAGACTGACGGTTGGTGTACGTTGAAGCAGGATTAGACTGACGGTTGGTGTACGTTGAAGCAGGATTAGACTGACGGTTGGTGTACGTTGAAGCAGGATTAGACTGACGGTTGGTGTACGCCGAAGCAGGATTAGACTGACGGTTGGTGTACGTTGAAGCAGGATTAGACTGACGGTTGGTGTACGTTGAAGCAGGATTAGACTGACGGTTGGTGTACGTTGAAGCAGGATTAGACTGACGGTTGGTGTACGTTGAAGCAGGATTAGACTGACGGTTGGTGTACGCCGAAGCAGGATTAGACTGACGGTTGGTGTACGTTGAAGCAGGATTAGACTGACGGTTGGTGTACGTTGAAGCAGGATTAGACTGACGGTTGGTGTACGTTGAAGCAGGATTAGACTGACGGTTGGTGTACGTTGAAGCAGGATTAGACTGACGGTTGGTGTACGTTGAAGCAGGATTAGACTGACGGTTGGTGTACGCCGAAGCAGGATTAGACTGACGGTTGGTGTACGTTGAAGCAGGATTAGACTGACGGTTGGTGTACGTTGAAGCAGGATTAGACTGACGGTTGGTGTACGTTGAAGCAGGATTAGACTGACGGTTGGTGTACGTTGAAGCAGGATTAGACTGACGGTTGGTGTACGCCGAAGCAGGATTAGACTGACGGTTGGTGTACGTTGAAGCAGGATTAGACTGACGGTTGGTGTACGTTGAAGCAGGATTAGACTGACGGTTGGTGTACGTTGAAGCAGGATTAGACTGACGGTTGGTGTACGTTGAAGCAGGATTAGACTGACGGTTGGTGTACGCCGAAGCAGGATTAGACTGACGGTTGGTGTACGTTGAAGCAGGATTAGACTGACGGTTGGTGTACGTTGAAGCAGGATTAGACTGACGGTTGGTGTACGCCGAAGCAGGATTAGACTGACGGTTGGTGTACGTTGAAGCAGGATTAGACTGACGGTTGGTGTACGTTGAAGCAGGATTAGACTGACGGTTGGTGTACGCCGAAGCAGGATTAGACTGACGGTTGGTGTACGTTGAAGCAGGATTAGACTGACGGTTGATGTAAATTGAAGCAGGATTAGACTGACGGTTGGTGTACGTTGAAGCAGGATTAGACTGACGGTTGGTGTACGTTGAAGCAGGATTAGACTGACGGTTGGTGTACGTTGAAGCAGGATTAGACTGACGGTTGGTGTACGCTGAAGCAGGATTAGACTGACGGTTGGTGTACGTTGAAGCAGGATTAGACTGACGGTTGGTGTACGTTGAAGCAGGATTAGACTGACGGTTGGTGTACGTTGAAGCAGGATTAGACTGACGGTTGGTGTACGCCGAAGCAGGATTAGACTGACGGTTGATGTACGTTGAAGCAGGATTAGACTGACGGTTGATGTACGTTGAAGCAGGATTAGACTGACGGTTGGTGTACGTTGAAGCAGGATTAGACTGACGGTTGGTGTACGCCGAAGCAGGATTAGACTGACGGTTGATGTACGTTGAAGCAGGATTAGACTGACGGTTGGTGTACGTTGAAGCAGGATTAGACTGACGGTTGGTGTACGTTGAAGCAGGATTAGACTGACGGTTGGTGTACGTTGAAGCAGGATTAGACTGACGGTTGGTGTACGCCGAAGCAGGATTAGACTGACGGTTGGTGTACGTTGAAGCAGGATTAGACTGACGGTTGGTGTACGTTGAAGCAGGATTAGACTGACGGTTGCTGCTTTTATTTTTTGTTTCCTTCCAGTATGGAGGAGGTGGTGGTGGTCAACAGTGGAACCAGTATCAATATCAGAGTCAAGGCCCTCCCCCGAGTCAGAGTCAAGGTCAGTCGCAGGCCCAAGGCCAGTGGAGCCAATGGAATTACAGTGGAGGTGGTTACGACCAGCCCAGCAGATACGGATCACAGGGGGGCAGCCAGTAAAGTCCTTCCAGCCTCACCGATCCATCAACTACAACACAGAGAGTGACTTGCTATACTTGGGTTGGCCCTCCAGATCAAAGCTGTCCACACTTTGTCCCATGACGCCGCTTCCCGGACTTTAAGTTTCCCAAATTAACTTTCCATCTCATCTACATTTCGTGTGTCCGCATGGTGCGGGGGGAGGGGCAGGCACCCATTGGATCAGCTGTGCAAACCCCCCCCATTTAACCCTCCTGCCCCAATGAAGCAAGAATATGTATTTTACTTTATCTTAAACGGACACAACGAACAACGTGAAGTTAATCTCCGCTTGTTACTAATTGTCCATTTTGACATGAGATCCACCCTTTATCGTTTTAAAAAATAAACCCTTTTATCACAGAGTTGTATCTCTATTCCATGGTCTGTAAAGCAAATCTCCTTCACCCAAATAGACCTTTTTTTCATCCCGCAGTTTTAAAGGATGGAACGATTATATCAAGTGGCGCTATAAAGAAACGCTTTAATGAAAGCAAATAAAGTACCTTACTGAGCCCTCTTTACTCGTTTTTCGTATAGCTCTATCAGGGGACGGACATGTAGTTTAGTATCTTGGGTCAGAGGAAGCAATAGAGCTATACAGAGTAACTATTCTAAACAACATGTCCGCCCCCTGATAGAGCTATACAGAGTAACTATTCTAAACAACATGTCCGCCCCCTGATAGAGCTATACAGAGTAACTATTCTAAACAACATGTCCGCCCCCTGATAGAGCTATACAGAGCAAAGATTCTGAACATGTCCGCCCCCTGATAGAGCTATACAGAGCAAAGATTCTAAACAACATGTCCACCCCCTGATAGAGCTATAGAGAGCAAAGATTCTAAACAACATGTCCGCCTCCTGATAGAGCTATACAGAGCAAAGATTCTAAACAACATGTCCGCCCCCTTATAGAGCTATACAGAGTAAAGATTCTAAACAACATGTCTGCCCCCTGATAGAACTATACAGAGCAAAGATTCTAATCAACATGTCTGCCCCCTGATAGAACTATACAGAGCAAAGATTCTAATCAACATGTCTGCCCCCTGATAGAGCTATACAGAGCAAAGATTATAAACATGTCCGCCCCCTGATAGAGCTATACAGAGCAAAGATTCTAAACATGTCCACCCCCTGATAGAGCTATACAGAGCAAAGATTCTAAACATGTCCACCCCCTGATAGAGCTATACAGAGCAAAGATTCTAAACAACATGTCCGCACCCTAATAGAGCTACACCGAGCAAAGATTATAAACAACATGTCCGCCACCTGATAGAGCTATACAGGGTAAGATTCTAAACATGCCAGCCCCGATAGAGCTATACAGAGCAAAGATTCTAAACATGTCCACCTCCTGATAGAGCTATACAGAGGGCTGAGTAAGGTACTTTATATTACTTTGTTACAGTATTTCTGGATAAAATGCCCACACTTGGAGCCATCTTTCAGTTAACTAGAACTATTTTTGTTGACTGTTCTGTCCTTTTTAATCAGTTTTGATTTGTTATTTAGACTCTGAGGTTTTACCCGTGTCCTCTCTCGCATGGTGTGTTTACTGACTGTATCACATTATCTCTCCCGTCCGTTCATTGTTATTTTTTTATGAGATTTATTGTTTTAACGTGGGGTCTGCAGTTTAATGATTCAACTAATGTCCCCACTTTGACAGTACCTGATGCTAATTATCCCCAGTGTGTCACTGGTGTATGTTTCTTCTGAGTTTCATTGTGTGGACAGGTATAATTGTGTAGGAAACATTTGTATTTGTGGTTTTTTTATTATTTGGAGAAGAGTAATATTGAATTTTGAAGAGTTTCCTGAGTTTTATTTACATATTTTGCAGTCAGTTGAGTTTATTTCTGGGTAAAAAATTACTTTACACTGTGTAATACTGGATTGTGATTTAATGCTAAGAACTGAGAATGTGAATCTCATAAAAACAACAGAACAAGCTGTGGCCTCGGATTAGTCATTCCTCCCATTTACGATTATATTAAAGGCCAACAGTAGGTAAAAAATTAATTTCTGTTCAATTGAAAGATTTCAGTTACTGAGCTCTCTTTGCTCTGTAAAGCTCTATCAGGGGCAGACATGTTGGGTCAGATTCTAAACAACATGTCCGCCCCTGATAGAGCTATACAGAGCAACGATTCTAAACAACATGTCCGCCCCCTGATAGAGCTATGCAGAGCAAAGATTCCAAACAACATGTCCGCCCCCTGATAGCTATACAGAGCAAATATTCTAAATATTTCCACCCCTGATAGAGCTATACAGAAGAGCTATACAGAGCAAAGATTCTAAACAACATGTCCGCCCCCTGATAGAGCTATACATAGCAAGGATTCCAAACATGTCCTCCCCCTGATAAAACTATACATAGCAAGGATTCCAAACAACATGTCCGCCCCCTGATAGAGCTACACAGAGCAAAGATTCTAAACAACATGTCCGCCCCCTGATAGAGCTATACATAGCAAGGATTCCAAAAATGTCCTCCCCCTGATAAAGCTATATAGAGCAACGATTCTAAACAACATGTCCGCCCCCTGATAAAGCTATATAGAGCAACGATTCTAAACAACATGTCCGTCCCCTGATAGAGCTATACAGAGCAACGATTCTAAACCACATGTCCGCCCCCTGATAGAGCTATACATAGCAGGGATTCCAAACATGTCCGCCCCCTGATAGCTATATAGAGCAACGATTCTAAACAACATGTCCGCCACCTTATAGCTATACAGAGCAAAGATTCTAAACAACATGTCCGCCCCCTGAAAGAGCTATATAAAGCAACGATTCTAAACAACATGTCCGCCACCTGATAGAACTATACATAGCAAGGATTCCAAACAACATGTCCGCCCCCTGATAGAGCTACACAGAGCAAAGATTCTAAACAACATGTCCGCCCCCTGATAGAGCTATACATAGCAAGGATTCCAAACATGTCCTCCCCCTGATAGAACTATACATAGCATGGATTCCAAACAACATGTCCGCCCCCTGATAGCTATATAGAGCAACGATTCTAAACAACATGTCCGCCACCTGATAGAGCTATACAGAGCAAAGATTCTAAACAACATGTCCGCCCCCTGAAAGAGCTATATAAAGCAACGATTCTAAACAACATGTCCGCCACCTGATAGAGCTATACAGAGCAACGATTCTAAACAACATGTCCGCCCCCTGATAGAGCTATACAGAGCAAAGATTCCAAACAACATGTCCGCCCCCTGATAGAGCTACACAGAGCAAAGATTCTAAACAACACGTCCGCCCCCTGATAGAACTATACATAGCAAGGATTCCAAACAACATGTCCGCCCCCTGATAGAGCTACACAGAGCAAAGATTCTAAACAACATGTCCGCCCCCTGATAGAGCTATACATAGCAAGGATTCCAAACATGTCCTCCCCCTGATAGAACTATACATAGCAAGGATTCCAAACAACATGTCCGCCCCCTGATAGCTATATAGAGCAACGATTCTAAACAACATGTCCGCCCCCTGATAGGGCTATACAGAGCAAAGATTCTAAACCACATGTCCGCCCCCTGATAGAGCTATACATAGCAAGGATTCCAAACATGTCCTCCCCCTGATAGAACTATACATAGCAAGGATTCCAAACAACATGTCCGCCCCCTGATAGCTATATAGAGCAAAGATTCTAAATAACATGTCCGCCCCCTGAAAGAGCTATATAAAGCAACGATTCTAAACAACATGTCCGCCACCTGATAGAGCTATACAGAGCAACGATTCTAAACAACATGTCCGCACCCTGATAGAGCTATACAGAGCAAAGATTCCAAACAACATGTCCGCCCCCTGATAGAACTATACATAGCAAGGATTCCAAACAACATGTCCGCCCCCTGATAGAGCAACACAGAGCAAAGATTCTAAACAACATGTCCGCCCCTGATAGAGCTATACATAGCAAGGATTCCAAACAACATGTCCGCCCCCTGATAGCTATATAGAGCAACGATTCTAAACAACATGTCCGCCACCTGATAGAGCTATACAGAGCAAAGATTCTAAACAACATGTCCGCCCCCTGAAAGAGCTATATAAAGCAACGATTCTAAACAACATGTCCGCCACCTGATAGAGCTATACAAGCTCCATCATCTGGAAATGTGGCTTCTGTATAGGTTTTAAACAAAAGTCTAAAACTAGGCTCCAATTTTATAAAAAAAAACTGCACAAACCTATAGCATTGTCGGATATTAATAACCATCAAAATATGAATATGGGTTATTAATTATGATTCACTAAAAATATGAAAAATTTATTCAAATATATGGATGACGTTTTTTCAAAAGTATATACAATGCAAAAATTATTAATAAAATTTATTGAATATAAAATAAAGTTAAAACGATAAAATAGCGTAACAACAAAATGCCATATCAATAGAGGTTAATCATAATTCACATGTATGACTTATAACAGATGTAAATAGGATAAAACATGAATTATGCAGCTCTGTACCTATATCAACAGCCATGTAGTATCATTTACTATGCAGTTACGTTTCTGACCACTAGATGGCCATGCATTTTATTTAGATACAACCTACATTCATAAGGATTAGTAGTTAAAATGGTTAATGATAGTACACCATAATTACCTACAAATTACGAACATATACTCTGCTTAGGTAAGGTAATATTACTAAATCATATAACTACCCAAGGTGGCTATTTCTTAATCTGCTCGGTCAATGACAATGTATGTATTCTAGTTTAGATCTACAAGAATGAGATTAGATTAGATAATCTCTGGAGATTAGATATGACATATTTGGGTAAATAGCTAGACTATAAGAACTTTTGGTTCTTGGTAATATCTATAGGATATTCCTCTGGCTTCCTTCTGCAGAAAGGATGACAGATAAACACCAGGCTAAAACATATAGATCCCAGAAATTGGGGGATTTAAGTTTAATGGAGATTATGCTAGAAACAAAGTACCACATTTATACATTAGCAGCAGAGGTTGGTTTGCAGTTGAGTTGTTATCCTTGTCTTTTCCTTTATTCATATGTACCAGTCTTGAGATTACTCTTCAATACCTCTGACAGCATTTTATCCTGCCAAATCTGTACACGGGACAAGAGGGCTAGAATGGGGTTGCAATGTCCGACACAGGCTAATTATGCCCATTTATTCTTATAATCACAATTTTATCACCGCAAGCAGCATGGGGACTTCTAGCAAGAAAAAGACAGAATCTACTAATTTCTAATTCAGTCCTAAGTGCAACAAACCCACATCACAAGGTCTATAGTATAAATCAATACTTACTGAAACATCAGACCCATAGCACATGATAAATCAATACTGACCGATACACTGAACCCATAGCACATGATAAATCAATACTGACCGAACCCATAGCACATGACAAATCAATACTGACCGATACACCGAACCCATAGCACATGATAAATCAATACTGACCGATACACCG
Source organism: Pelodytes ibericus (assembly GCA_036172795.1). Classification (NCBI taxonomy): domain Eukaryota; kingdom Metazoa; phylum Chordata; class Amphibia; order Anura; family Pelodytidae; genus Pelodytes; species Pelodytes ibericus. Next base: position 4,087,403 of record CM069861.1, on the reverse strand, counting down.
AACCCATAGCACATGATAAATCAATACTGACCGATACACCAAACCCATAGCACATGATAAATCATTACTGACCAATACACCGATCCCATAGCACATGGTAAATCAATACTGACCGATACAACAAACCCATAGCACATGATAAATCAATACTGACCGATACACCGAACACATAGCACATGGTAAATCAATACTGACCAATACACCGAACCCATAGCACATGATAAATCAATAATGGATGGTAAAATAATACTAACAAACGAAGAGCAAAATAACATGTACTATGGGGTGCACAGTGACACCATGGCATGCCACATTGATCCTATCATTTGGTGTTATAGGTGGAGTTACATTATGCTAATTATATGGAGTGGGCGGAGCTTTGGACAGGAGGTGTGGTCAGTATTAAAATAATTGGAAGCTGAGCTGTAAAGTGTCTCTGAGAAGCTTTGTTTGTATTGAGCCATTAACTGACAGTGATCAGTTTTATCCTCTAATTTCAGACTTTCAGCCTCCTGATAAACCCTGGAACATTCGTTAAGTTGCCATGGTGAATTATGATAGGGCGCATATAATATAATGTATCAAATAAAATAGTGATTGCAATGTATAATCTCCTGGTAAATGCGAGTTATTAAATAGGCCTTGTAACTATGGAAACTGCTGTAGAGTAGCAACATGGCGACACACTCACTTCCGTGACTGGAAGCTGCAGACAATCTGGTGTAACAAGATGGCGACACACTCACTTCCGTGACTGGAAGCTGCAGACAATCAGGTGTAACAATATGGCGACACACTCACTTCCGTGGCTGGAAGCTGCAGACAATCTGGTGTAACAAGATGGCCACACACTCACTTCCGTGACTGGAAGCTGCAGACAATCTGGTGTAACAATATGGCGACACACTCACTTCCGTGGCTGGAAGCTGCAGACAATCTGGTGTAACAAGATGGCGACACACTCACTTCCGTGACTGGAAGCTGCAGACAATCAGGTGTAACAATATGGCGACACACTCACTTCCGTGGCTGGAAGCTGCAGACAATCTGGTGTAACAAGATGGCCACACACTCACTTCCGTGACTGGAAGCTGCAGACAATCTGGTGTAACAAGATGGCGACACACTCACTTCCGTGACAGGAAGCTGAAGACCTGATGGCGTAACAAGATGGCGGCTGTTCATATACGTTTCTTTCACTCTTACCATGGAAGGTATAGGAAGATGGCGATATGAACGTTTCCGGCGGGTGCAGGAAGTCCCTACAGATAGAGGAGTAAGATGGCGTCGCCCATTACGGTTTCTGAAACGCTGGCTTGTAGTGTGGTGACAGAGACAGAAAGTGGTGATGGAGGGAAGGAGACAGGTTGGTATAATAATCCCTCAAATCACGTCATGGGGGGGGTGACGTCACCCTTAACCTCTAGCTATGCTTCCATGAGGTACAGTGGGATAAATCCCGGGACTGGCACACGAACAGTTAATTTCACTGTTAGGCTGATTACTTCCCCCCAGGTAGGTTACCCTGCACTTTAATTTTAGTAGAGGGTATTGCAGCCCATGGAGCTTCCATGCATACAGCTGCCAACATCGGCCATGTTTCCAGGGACACGTATTTGTTCAATATGCTGCAGAAAGAGCATGAAAAGTGCAGTATGTAGGAGGTATATACAGACACACAGACACACACACACACACACAGACACACACACAGACACACACACACACACACACACACACACACAGACAATCCAATTCATGTAAAGTGCAGCCCGGCAGTATGTAGGATGTATATACACACACACAATCCAATTCATGTAAAGTGCAGCCCAGCAGTATGTAGGATGTATATACACACACACACACACACACAATCCAATTCATGTAAGGTGCAGCCCGGCAGTATGTAGGATGTATATACACACACACACAATCCAATTCATGTAAAGTGCAGCCCGGCAGTATGTAGGATGTATATACACACACACACAATCCAATTCATGTAAAGTGCAGCCCGGCAGTATGTAGGATGTATATACACACACACACACACAGACAGACACACACACAGACACACACACACACACACAGACAATCCAATTCATGTAAAGTGCAGCCCGGCAGTATGTAGGATGTATATACACACACACAATCCAATTCATGTAAAGTGAAGCCCGGCAGTATGTAGAATGTATATACACACACACACACACACACAATCCAATTCATGTAAAGTGCAGCCCGGCAGTATGTAGGATGTATATTCACACACACACACACAATCCAATTCATGTAAAGTGCAGCCCAGCAGTATGTACAATGTATATACACACACACACAGTCCAATTCATGTAAAGTGCAGCCCGGCAGTATGTAGGATGGATATACACACACACACAATCCAATTCATGTAAAGTGCAGCCCGGCAGTATGTAGGATGTATATACACACACACACAATCCAATTCATGTAAAGTGCAGCCCGGCAGTATGTAGGATGTATATACACAGACACACAATCCAATTCATGTAAAGTGCAGCCTGGCAGTATGTAGGATGTATATACACAGACACAATCCAATTCATGTAAAGTGCAGCCCGGCAGTATGTAGGATGTATATACACACACACACAATCCAATTCATGTAAAGTGCAGCCCGGCAGTATGTAGGATGTATATACACAGACACACAATCCAATTCATGTAAAGTGCAACCCGGCAGTATGTAGGATGTATATACACATAGACACAATCCAATTCATGTAAAGTGCAGCCCGGCAGTATGTAGGATGTATATACACACACACACACACACACACACACACAATCCAATTCATGTAAAGTGCAGCCCGGCAGTATGTAGGATGTATACACACACACACAATCCAATTCATGTAAAGTGCAGCCTGGCAGTATGTAGGATGTATATACACATACACACAATCCAATTCATGTAAAGTGCAGCCCGGCAGTATGTAGGATGTATATACACACACACAATCCAATTCATGTAAAGTGCAGCCCGGCATTATGTAGGATGTATATACACACACACACAATCCAATTCATGTAAAGTGCAGCACGGCAGTATGTAGGATGGATATAAACACAGACACACACAATCCAATTCATGTAAAGTGCAGCCCGGCAGTATGTAGGATGTATATACACACACAATCCAATTCATGTAAAGTGCAGCCCGGCAGTATGTAGGATGTATATACACACAGACACACACACAATCCAATTCATGTAAAGTGCAGCCCGGCAGTATGTAGGATGTATATACACACACACACAATCCAATTCATGTAAAGTGCAGCCTGGCAGTATGTAGGATGTATATACACACACACACAATCCAATTCATGTAAAGTGCAGCCTGGCAGTATGTAGGATGTATACACACACACACAATCCAATTCATGTAAAGTGCAGCCCGGCAGTATGTAGGATGGATATACACAGACACAATCCAATGCATGTAAAGTGCAGCCCGGCAGTATGTAGGATGTATATACACACACACACAATCCAATTCATGTAAAGTGCAGCCCAGCAGTATGTAGGATGTATATACACACACACAATCCAATTCATGTAAAGTGCAGCCCCGCAGTATGTAGGATGTATATACACACACACAATCCAATTCATGTAAAGTGCAGCCCCGCAGTATGTAGGATGTATATACACACACACAATCCAATTCATGTAAAGTGCAGCCTGGCAGTATGTAGGATGTATATACACACACAATCCAATTCATGTAAAGTGCAGCCTGGCAGTATGTAGGATGTATATACACACACACACACACACAATCCAATTAATGTAAAGTGCAGCCCGGCAGTATGTAGGATGTATAAACACACACACACACAATCCAATTCATGTAAAGTGCAGCCTGGCAGTATGTAGGATGTATATACACACACACACAATCCAATTCATGTAAAGTGCAGCCCGGCAGTATGTAGGATGTATATACACACACACACACAATCCAATTCATGTAAAGTGCAGCCCCGCAGTATGTAGGATGTATACACACACACACACAATCCAATTCATGTAAAGTGCAGCCCGGCAGTATGTAGGATGGATATACACAGACACAATCCAATGCATGTAAAGTGCAGCCCGGCAGTATGTAGGATGTATATACACACACACACAATCCAATTCATGTAAAGTGCAGCCCAGCAGTATGTAGGATGTATATACACACACACAATCCAATTCATGTAAAGTGCAGCCCCGCAGTATGTAGGATGTATATACACACACACAATCCAATTCATGTAAAGTGCAGCCCGGCAGTATGTAGGATGTATATACACAGACACACAATCCAATTCATGTAAAGTGCAGCCTGGCAGTATGTAGGATGTATATACACACACAGACACATAATCCAATTCATGTAAAGTGCAGCCTGGCAGTATGTAGGATGTATATACACACACAGACACATAATCCAATTCATGTAAAGTGCAGCCCGACAGTATGTAGGATGTATATACACACACACACAATCCAATTCATGTAAAGTGCAGCCTGGCAGTATGTAGGATGTATATACACACACACACACACACACACACACACACAGACAGACAGACACACACACACACACACACACACACAGACAATCCAATTCATGTAAAGTGCAGCCCGGCAGTATGTAGGATGTATAAACACACACACACACAATCCAATTCATGTAAAGTGCAGCCTGGCAGTATGTAGGATGTATATACACACACACACAATCCAATTCATGTAAAGTGCAGCCTGGCAGTATGTAGGATGTATATACACACACACAATCCAATTCATGTAAAGTGCAGCCCCGCAGTATGTAGGATGTATATACACACACACAATCCAATTCATGTAAAGTGCAGCCCGGCAGTATGTAGGATGTATATACACAGACACACAATCCAATTCATGTAAAGTGCAGCCTGGCAGTATGTAGGATGTATATACACACACAGACACATAATCCAATTCATGTAAAGTGCAGCCCGACAGTATGTAGGATGTATATACACACACACACAATCCAATTCATGTAAAGTGCAGCCTGGCAGTATGTAGGATGTATATACACACACAATCCAATTCATGTAAAGTGCAGCCCGGCAGTATGTAGGATGTATATACACACACACACACAATCCAATTCATGTAAAGTGCAGCCTGGCAGTATGTAGGATGTATATACACACACACACAATCCAATTCATGTAAAGTGCAGCCCAGCAGTATGTAGGATGTATATACACACACACACAATCCAATTCATGTAAAGTGCAGCCCGGCAGTATGTAGGATGTATATACACACACACACACAATCCAATTCATGTAAAGTGCAGCCCGGCAGTATGTAGGATGTATATACACACACACACACAATCCAATTCATGTAAAGTGCAGCCCGGCAGTATGTAAGATGTATATACACACACACAATCCAATTCATGTAAAGTGCAGCCTGGCAGTATGTAGGATGTATATACACACACAATCCAATTCATGTAAAGTGCAGCCCGGCAGTATGTAGGATGTACACACACACAGACAGACACACACAGACAGACACACACAGACAGACACACACAGACAGACACACACAGACAGACACACACAGACAGACACACACAGACAGACACACACAGACAGACACACACAGACAGACACACACAGACAGACACACACAGACAGACACACACAGACAGACACACACAGACAGACACACACAGACAGACACACACAGACAGACACACACAGACAGACACACACAGACAGACACACACAGACAGACACACACACACACACAGACACACACACACACACAGACACACACACACAGACAGACACACACAGACAGACAGACACACACAGACAGACACACACAGACAGACACACACAGACAGACACACACAGACAGACACACACAGACACACACACACAGACACACACAGACAGACAGACACAGACAGACAGACACAGACAGACAGACACACACAGACAGACGGACACACACAGACAGACGGACACACACAGACGGACACACACAGACGGACACACACAGACGGACACACACAGACGGACACACACAGACGGACACACACAGACGGACACACACAGACGGACACACACAGACGGACACACAGACACGGACACACAGACACGGACACACAGACACGGACACACAGACACGGACACAGACAGACAATCCAATTCATGCAAAGTGCAGCCCGGCAGTATGTAGGATGTATATACACACACACACACAATCCAATTCATGTAAAGTGCAGCCTGGCAGTATGTAGGATGTATATACACACACACACACAATCCAATTCATGTAAAGTGCAGCCCGGCAGTATGTAGGATGTATATACACACAGACACAATCCAATTCATGTAAAGTGCAGCCCGGCAGTATGTAGGATGTATATACACACACACACACAATCCAATTCATGTAAAGTGCAGCCCGGCAGTATGTAAGATGTATATACACACACACAATCCAATTCATGTAAAGTGCAGCCTGGCAGTATGTAGGATGTATATACACACACACACAATCCAATTCATGTAAAGTGCAGCCCGGCAGTATGTAAGATGTATATACACACACACAATCCAATTCATGTAAAGTGCAGCCTGGCAGTATGTAGGATGTATATACACACACAATCCAATTCATGTAAAGTGCAGCCCGGCAGTATGTAGGATGGATATACACAGACACAATCCAATGCATGTAAAGTGCAGCCCGGCAGTATGTAGGATGTATATACACACACACACAATCCAATTCATGTAAAGTGCAGCCCAGCAGTATGTAGGATGTATATACACACACACAATCCAATTCATGTAAAGTGCAGCCCCGCAGTATGTAGGATGTATATACACACACACAATCCAATTCATGTAAAGTGCAGCCCCGCAGTATGTAGGATGTATATACACACACACAATCCAATTCATGTAAAGTGCAGCCTGGCAGTATGTAGGATGTATATACACACACAATCCAATTCATGTAAAGTGCAGCCTGGCAGTATGTAGGATGTATATACACACACACACACACACAATCCAATTAATGTAAAGTGCAGCCCGGCAGTATGTAGGATGTATAAACACACACACACACAATCCAATTCATGTAAAGTGCAGCCTGGCAGTATGTAGGATGTATATACACACACACACAATCCAATTCATGTAAAGTGCAGCCCGGCAGTATGTAGGATGTATATACACACACACACACAATCCAATTCATGTAAAGTGCAGCCCCGCAGTATGTAGGATGTATACACACACACACACAATCCAATTCATGTAAAGTGCAGCCCGGCAGTATGTAGGATGGATATACACAGACACAATCCAATGCATGTAAAGTGCAGCCCGGCAGTATGTAGGATGTATATACACACACACACAATCCAATTCATGTAAAGTGCAGCCCAGCAGTATGTAGGATGTATATACACACACACAATCCAATTCATGTAAAGTGCAGCCCCGCAGTATGTAGGATGTATATACACACACACAATCCAATTCATGTAAAGTGCAGCCCGGCAGTATGTAGGATGTATATACACAGACACACAATCCAATTCATGTAAAGTGCAGCCTGGCAGTATGTAGGATGTATATACACACACAGACACATAATCCAATTCATGTAAAGTGCAGCCTGGCAGTATGTAGGATGTATATACACACACACAATCCAATTCATGTAAAGTGCAGCCCGGCAGTATGTAGGATGTATATACACACACACGCACACACAATCCAATTCATGTAAAGTGCAGCCTGGCAGTATGTAGGATGTATATACACACACACAATCCAATTCATGTAAAGTGCAGCCTGGCAGTATGTAGGATGTATATACACACACAATCCAATTCATGTAAAGTGCAGCCCGGCAGTATGTAGGATGTATATACACACAGACAATCCAATTCATGTAAAGTGCAGCCCGGCAGTATGTAGGATGTATATACACACAGACACACACAGACACACATACACACACACACAGACAATCCAATTCATGTAAAGTGCAGCCCGGCAGTATGTAGGATGTATATACACACACACACACACAATCCAATTCATGTAAAGTGCAGCCCGGCAGTATGTAGGATGTATATACACACACAATCCAATTCATGTAAAGTGCAGCCCGGCAGTATGTAGTATGTGTATATACACACACAATCCAATTCATGTAAAGTGCAGCCCGGCAGTATGTAGGATGTATATACACACACACAATCCAATTCATGTAAAGTGCAGCCCGGCAGTATGTAGGATATATATACACACACACACACACACAGACAATCCAATTCATGCAAAGTGCAGCCCGGCAGTATGTAGGATGTATATACACACAGACAATCCAATTCATGTAAAGTGCAGCCCGGCAGTATGTAGGATGTATATACACACAGACAATCCAATTCATGTAAAGTGCAGCCCGGCAGTATGTAGGATGTATATACACACACACACACACACACACACACACACACAGACAATCCAATTCATGCAAAGTGCAGCCCGGCAGTATGTAGGATGTATATACACACAGACAATCCAATTCATGTAAAGTGCAGCCCGGCAGTATGTAGGATGTATATACACACACACAATCCAATTCATGTAAAGTGCAGCCTGGCAGTATGTAGGATGTATATACACACACAATCCAATTCATGTAAAGTGCAGCCTGGCAGTATGTAGGATGTATATACACACACACACAATCCAATTCATGTAAAGTGCAGCCCGGCAGTATGTAGGATGTATATACACACACACACAATCCAATTCATGTAAAGTGCAGCCCGGCAGTATCTAGGATGTATATACACACACACAATCCAATTCATGTAAAGTGCAGCCCGGCAGTATGTAGGATGTATATACACACAGACAATCCAATTCATGTAAAGTGCAGCCCGGCAGTATGTAGGATGTATATACACACACACACACACACACACACACACACACACACACAGACAATCCAATTCATGCAAAGTGCAGCCCGGCAGTATGTAGCATGTATATACACACAGACAATCCAATTCATGTAAAGTGCAGCCCGGCAGTATGTAGGATGTATATACACACACACAATCCAATTCATGTAAAGTGCAGCCTGGCAGTGTGTAGGATGTATATACACACACAATCCAATTCATGTAAAGTGCAGCCTGGCAGTATGTAGGATGTATATACACACACACAATCCAATTCATGTAAAGTGCAGCCCGGCAGTATGTAGGATGTATATACACACACACACAGACAATCCAATTCATGCAAAGTGCAGCCCGGCAGTATGTAGGATGTATATACACACAGACAATCCAATTCATGTAAAGTGCAGCCCGGCAGTATGTAGGATGTATATACACACACACAATCCAATTCATGTAAAGTGCAGCCTGGCAGTATGTAGGATGTATATACACACACAATCCAATTCATGTAAAGTGCAGCCTGGCAGTATGTAGGATGTATACACACACACACAATCCAATTCATGTAAAGTGCAGCCCGGCAGTATGTAGGATGTATATACACACACACACAATCCAATTCATGTAAAGTGCAGCCCGGAAGTATGTAGGATGTATATACACACACACACAATCCAATTCATGTAAAGTGCAGCCCGGCAGTATGTAGGATGTATATACACACACACACAATCCAATTCATGTAAAGTGCAGCCCGGCAGTATGTAGGATGTATATACACACAGACAATCCAATTCATGTAAAGTGCAGCCCGGCAGTATGTAGGATGTATATACACACAGACACACATACACACACACACAGACAATCCAATTCATGCAAAGTGCAGCCCGGCAGTATGTAGGATGTATATACACACACACACAATCCAATTCATGTAAAGTGCAGCCCGGCAGTATGTAGGATGTACATACACAGACACACTCCAATTCATGTAAAGTGCAGCCTGGTCAGTATGTAGGATGTATATACACACACAGACACACACACAATCCAATTCATGTAAAGTGCAGCCTGGCAGTATGTAGGATGTATATACACACACAGACACACACACAATCCAATTCATGTAAAGTGCAGCCCGGCAGTATGTAGGATGTATATACACACAGACAATCCAATTCATGTAAAGTTCAGCCCGGCATTATGTAGGATGTATATATACACACACACACACACAATCTAATTCATGTAAAGTGCAGCCCGGCAGTATGTAGGATGTATATACACACACACACAATCCAATTCATGTAAAGTGCAGCCCGGCAGTATGTAGGATGTATATACACACACACACACACACACACACACAATCCAATTCATGTAAAGTGCAGCCCGGCAGTATGTAGGATGTATATACACACACACACACAATCCAATTCATGTAAAGTGCAGCCTGGCAGTATGAAGGATGGATATACACACACACACAATCCAATTCATGTAAAGTGCAGCCCGGCAGTATGTAGGATGTATATACACACACACACACACAATCCAATTCATGTAAAGTGCAGTCCGGAAGTATGTAGGATGTATATACACACAGACAATCCAATTCATGCAAAGTGCTGCCCGGCAGTATGTAGGATGTATATACACACAGACAATCCAATTCATGTAAAGTGCAGCCCGGCAGTATGTAGGATGTATATACACACACACAATCCAATTCATGTAAAGTGCAGCCTGGCAGTGTGTAGGATGTATATACACACACAATCCAATTCATGTAAAGTGCAGCCTGGCAGTATGTAGGATGTATATACACACACACAATCCAATTCATGTAAAGTGCAGCCCGGCAGTATGTAGGATGTATATACACACACACACAGACAATCCAATTCATGCAAAGTGCAGCCCGGCAGTATGTAGGATGTATATACACACACAATCCAATTCATGTAAAGTGCAGCCCGGCAGTATGTAGGATGTATATACACACACACAATCCAATTCATGTAAAGTGCAGCCCGGCAGTATGTAGGATGTATATACACACACACACACACACAGACAATCCAATTCATGCAAAGTGCTGCCCGGCAGTATGTAGGATGTATATACACACAGACAATCCAATTCATGTAAAGTGCAGCCCGGCAGTATGTAGGATGTATATACACACACACAATCCAATTCATGTAAAGTGCAGCCTGGCAGTGTGTAGGATGTATATACACACACAATCCAATTCATGTAAAGTGCAGCCTGGCAGTATGTAGGATGTATATACACACACACAATCCAATTCATGTAAAGTGCAGCCCGGCAGTATGTAGGATGTATATACACACACACACAGACAATCCAATTCATGCAAAGTGCAGCCCGGCAGTATATAGGATGTATATACACACAGACAATCCAATTCATGTAAAGTGCAGCCCGGCAGTATGTAGGATGTATATACACACACACACAATCCAATTCATGTAAAGTACAGCCCGGCAGTATGTAGGATGTATATACACACACACACAATCCAATTCATGTAAAGTGCAGCCTGGCAGTATGTAGGATGTATATACACACACACACAATCCAATTCATGTAAAGTGCAGCCCGGCAGTATGTAGGATGTATATACACACACACAATCCAATTCATGTAAAGTGCAGCCCGGCAGTATGTAGGATGTATATACACACACACACACACACACAGACAATCCAATTCATGCAAAGTGCAGCCCGGCAGTATGTAGGATGTATATACACACAGACAATCCAATTCATGTAAAGTGCAGCCCGGCAGTATGTAGGATGTATATACACACACACAATCCAATTCATGTAAAGTCCAGCCTGGCAGTATGTAGGATGTATATACACACACACACAATCCAATTCATGTAAAGTGCAGCCCGGAAGTATGTAGGATGTATATACACACACACACAATCCAATTCATGTAAAGTGCAGCCCGGCAGTATGTAGGATGTATATACACACACACACACAATCCAATTCATGTAAAGTGCTGCCCGGCAGTATGTAGGATGTATATACACACAGACAATCCAATTCATGTAAAGTGCAGCCCGGCAGTATGTAGGATGTATACACACACAGACACACACAGACACACATACAGACACAGACACACACACACACACAGACAATCCAATTCATGCAAAGTGCAGCCCGGCAGTATGTAGGATGTATATACACACACACACAATCCAATTCATGTAAAGTGCAGCCCGGCAGTATGTAGGATGTATATACACACACACACAATCCAATTCATGTAAAGTGCAGCCCGGCAGTATGTAGGATGTACATACACAGACACACTCCAATTCATGTAAAGTGCAGCCTGGCAGTATGTAGGATGTATATACACACACAGACACACACACAATCCAATTCATGTAAAGTGCAGCCCGGCAGTATGTAGGATGTATATACACACAGACAATCCAATTCATGTAAAGTGCAGCCCGGCATTATGTAGGATGTATATACACACACACACACACACAATCTAATTCATGTAAAGTGCAGCCCGGCAGTATGTAGGATGTATATACACACACACACAATCCAATTCATGTAAAGTGCAGCCCGGCAGTATGTAGGATGTATATACACACACACACAATCCAATTCATGTAAAGTGCAGCCCGGCAGTATGTAGGATGTATATACACACACACACAATCCAATTCATGTAAAGTGCAGCCTGGCAGTATGAAGGATGGATATACACACACACACAATCCAATTCATGTAAAGTGCAGCCCGGCAGTATGTAGGATGTATATACACACACACACACACAATCCAATTCATGTAAAGTGCAGTCCGGAAGTATGTAGGATGTATATACACACACACAATCCAATTCATGTAAAGTGCAGCCCGGCAGTATGTAGGATGTATATACACACAGACAATCCAGTTCATGTAAAGTGCAGCCCGGCAGTATGTAGGATGTATATAAACACACAATCCAATTCATGTAAAGTGCAGCCCGGCAGTATGTAGGATGTATATACACACACACAATCCAATTCATCTAAAGTGCAGCCTGGCAGTATGTAGGATGTATATACACACACACACAATCCAATTCATGTAAAGTGCAGCCCAGCAGTATGTAGGATGTATATACACACACACAATCCAATTCATGTAAATTGCAGCCCGGCAGTATGTAGGATGTATATACACACACACACACACACAATCCAATTCATGTAAAGTGCAGCCCGGCAGTATGTAGGATGTATATACACCCACACACACAATCCAATTCATGTAATGTGCAGCCCGGCAGTATGTAGGATGTATATACACACACACACAATCCAATTCATGTAAAGTGCAGCCCGGCAGTATGTAGGATGTATATACACACACACACACAATCCAATTCATGTAAAGTGCAGCCCGGCAGTATGTAGGATGTATATACACACACACACACAATCCAATTCATGTAAAGTGCAGCCCGGCAGTATGTAGGATGTATATACACACACACACACAATCCAATTCATGTAAAGTGCAGCCCGGCAGTATGTAGGATGTATATACACACACACACACACAATCCAATTCATGTAAAGTGCAGCCCGGCAGTATGTAGGATGTATATACACACACAATCCAATTCATGTAAAGTGCAGCCCGGCAGTATGTAGTATGTGTATATACACACACAATCCAATTCATGTAAAGTGCAGCCCGGCAGTATGTAGGATGTATATACACACACACACAATCCAATTCATGTAAAGTGCAGCCCGGCAGTATGTAGGATGTATATACACACACAATCCAATTCATGTAAAGTGCAGCCCGGCAGTATGTAGGATGTATATACACACACACACAATCCAATTCATGTAACGTGCAGCCCGGCAATATGTAAGATGTATATACACACAGACACAATCCAATTCATGTAAAGTGCAGCCCTGCAGTATGTAGGATGTATATACACACACAATCCAATTCATGTAAAGTGCAGCCCGGCAGTATGTAGGATGTATATACACACAGACACAATACAATTCATGTAAAGTGCAGCCCGGCAATATGTAAGATGTGTATATACACACACACACACACACAATCCAATTCATGTAATGTGCAGCCCTGCAGTATGTAGGATGTATATACACAGACACACACACAATCCAATTCATGTAAAGTGCAGCCCGGCAGTATGTAGGATGTATATACACACACACACAATCCAATTCATGTCAAGTGCAGCCCGGCAGTATGTAGGATGTATATACACAAACAAACAAACACACACACACACATACACACACAATCCAATTCATGTAAAGTGCAGCCTGGCAGTATGTAGGATGTATATACACACACACACAATCCAATTCATGTAAAGTGCAGCCTGGCAGTATGTAGGATGTATATACACACACACACACAATCCAATTCATGTAAAGTGCAGCCTGGCAGTATGTAGGATGTATATACACACACACACAATCCAATTCATGTAAAGTGCAGCCCGGCAGTATGTAGGATGTATATACACACACACACAATCCAATTCATGTAAAGTGCAGCCCGGCAGTATGTAGGATGTATATACACACACACACAATCCAATTCATGTAAAGTGCAGCCTGGCAGTATGAAGGATGGATATACACACACACACAATCCAATTCATGTAAAGTGCAGCCCGGCAGTATGTAGGATGTATATACACACACACACACACAATCCAATTCATGTAAAGTGCAGTCCGGAAGTATGTAGGATGTATATACACACACACAATCCAATTCATGTAAAGTGCAGCCCGGCAGTATGTAGGATGTATATACACACAGACAATCCAGTTCATGTAAAGTGCAGCCCGGCAGTATGTAGGATGTATATAAACACACAATCCAATTCATGTAAAGTGCAGCCCGGCAGTATGTAGGATGTATATACACACACACAATCCAATTCATCTAAAGTGCAGCCTGGCAGTATGTAGGATGTATATACACACACACACAATCCAATTCATGTAAAGTGCAGCCCAGCAGTATGTAGGATGTATATACACACACACAATCCAATTCATGTAAATTGCAGCCCGGCAGTATGTAGGATGTATATACACACACACACACACACAATCCAATTCATGTAAAGTGCAGCCCGGCAGTATGTAGGATGTATATACACACACACACACAATCCAATTCATGTAATGTGCAGCCCGGCAGTATGTAGGATGTATATACACACACACACAATCCAATTCATGTAAAGTGCAGCCCGGCAGTATGTAGGATGTATATACACACACACACACAATCCAATTCATGTAAAGTGCAGCCCGGCAGTATGTAGGATGTATATACACACACACACACAATCCAATTCATGTAAAGTGCAGCCCGGCAGTATGTAGGATGTATATACACACACACACACAATCCAATTCATGTAAAGTGCAGCCCGGCAGTATGTAGGATGTATATACACACACACACACACAATCCAATTCATGTAAAGTGCAGCCCGGCAGTATGTAGGATGTATATACACACACAATCCAATTCATGTAAAGTGCAGCCCGGCAGTATGTAGTATGTGTATATACACACACAATCCAATTCATGTAAAGTGCAGCCCGGCAGTATGTAGGATGTATATACACACACACACAATCCAATTCATGTAAAGTGCAGCCCGGCAGTATGTAGGATGTATATACACACACAATCCAATTCATGTAAAGTGCAGCCCGGCAGTATGTAGGATGTATATACACACACACACAATCCAATTCATGTAACGTGCAGCCCGGCAATATGTAAGATGTATATACACACAGACACAATCCAATTCATGTAAAGTGCAGCCCTGCAGTATGTAGGATGTATATACACACACAATCCAATTCATGTAAAGTGCAGCCCGGCAGTATGTAGGATGTATATACACACAGACACAATACAATTCATGTAAAGTGCAGCCCGGCAATATGTAAGATGTGTATATACACACACACACACACACAATCCAATTCATGTAATGTGCAGCCCTGCAGTATGTAGGATGTATATACACAGACACACACACAATCCAATTCATGTAAAGTGCAGCCCGGCAGTATGTAGGATGTATATACACACACACACAATCCAATTCATGTCAAGTGCAGCCCGGCAGTATGTAGGATGTATATACACAAACAAACAAACACACACACACACATACACACACAATCCAATTCATGTAAAGTGCAGTCTGGCAGTATGTAGGATGTATATACACACACACAGACACAATCCAATTCATGTAAAGTGCAGCCCTGCAGTATGTAGGATGTATGTACACACACACACACACAATCCAATTCATGTAAAGTGCAGCCTGGCAGTATGTAGGATGTATATACACACACACACACAATCCAATTCATGTAAAGTGCAGCCTGGCAGTATGTTGGATGTATATACACACACACACACACAATCCAATTCATGTAAAGTGCAGTCCGGAAGTATGTAGGATGTATATACACACACACAATCCAATTCATGTAAAGTGCAGCCCGGCAGTATGTAGGATGTATATACACACAGACAATCCAGTTCATGTAAAGTGCAGCCCGGCAGTATGTAGGATGTATATAAACACACAATCCAATTCATGTAAAGTGCAGCCCGGCAGTATGTAGGATGTATATACACACACACAATCCAATTCATCTAAAGTGCAGCCTGGCAGTATGTAGGATGTATATACACACACACACAATCCAATTCATGTAAAGTGCAGCCCAGCAGTATGTAGGATGTATATACACACACACAATCCAATTCATGTAAATTGCAGCCCGGCAGTATGTAGGATGTATATACACACACACACACACACAATCCAATTCATGTAAAGTGCAGCCCGGCAGTATGTAGGATGTATATACACACACACACACAATCCAATTCATGTAATGTGCAGCCCGGCAGTATGTAGGATGTATATACACACACACACAATCCAATTCATGTAAAGTGCAGCCCGGCAGTATGTAGGATGTATATACACACACACACACAATCCAATTCATGTAAAGTGCAGCCCGGCAGTATGTAGGATGTATATACACACACACACACAATCCAATTCATGTAAAGTGCAGCCCGGCAGTATGTAGGATGTATATACACACACACACACAATCCAATTCATGTAAAGTGCAGCCCGGCAGTATGTAGGATGTATATACACACACACACACACAATCCAATTCATGTAAAGTGCAGCCCGGCAGTATGTAGGATGTATATACACACACAATCCAATTCATGTAAAGTGCAGCCCGGCAGTATGTAGTATGTGTATATACACACACAATCCAATTCATGTAAAGTGCAGCCCGGCAGTATGTAGGATGTATATACACACACACACAATCCAATTCATGTAAAGTGCAGCCCGGCAGTATGTAGGATGTATATACACACACAATCCAATTCATGTAAAGTGCAGCCCGGCAGTATGTAGGATGTATATACACACACACACAATCCAATTCATGTAACGTGCAGCCCGGCAATATGTAAGATGTATATACACACAGACACAATCCAATTCATGTAAAGTGCAGCCCTGCAGTATGTAGGATGTATATACACACACAATCCAATTCATGTAAAGTGCAGCCCGGCAGTATGTAGGATGTATATACACACAGACACAATACAATTCATGTAAAGTGCAGCCCGGCAATATGTAAGATGTGTATATACACACACACACACACACAATCCAATTCATGTAATGTGCAGCCCTGCAGTATGTAGGATGTATATACACAGACACACACACAATCCAATTCATGTAAAGTGCAGCCCGGCAGTATGTAGGATGTATATACACACACACACAATCCAATTCATGTCAAGTGCAGCCCGGCAGTATGTAGGATGTATATACACAAACAAACAAACACACACACACACATACACACACAATCCAATTCATGTAAAGTGCAGCCTGGCAGTATGTAGGATGTATATACACACACACACAATCCAATTCATGTAAAGTGCAGCCTGGCAGTATGTAGGATGTATATACACACACACACACAATCCAATTCATGTAAAGTGCAGCCTGGCAGTATGTAGGATGTATATACACACACACACAATCCAATTCATGTAAAGTGCAGCCCGGCAGTATGTAGGATGTATATACACACACACACAATCCAATTCATGTAAAGTGCAGCCCGGCAGTATGTAGGATGTATATACACACACACACAATCCAATTCATGTAAAGTGCAGCCTGGCAGTATGAAGGATGGATATACACACACACACAATCCAATTCATGTAAAGTGCAGCCCGGCAGTATGTAGGATGTATATACACACACACACACACAATCCAATTCATGTAAAGTGCAGTCCGGAAGTATGTAGGATGTATATACACACACACAATCCAATTCATGTAAAGTGCAGCCCGGCAGTATGTAGGATGTATATACACACAGACAATCCAGTTCATGTAAAGTGCAGCCCGGCAGTATGTAGGATGTATATAAACACACAATCCAATTCATGTAAAGTGCAGCCCGGCAGTATGTAGGATGTATATACACACACACAATCCAATTCATCTAAAGTGCAGCCTGGCAGTATGTAGGATGTATATACACACACACACAATCCAATTCATGTAAAGTGCAGCCCAGCAGTATGTAGGATGTATATACACACACACAATCCAATTCATGTAAATTGCAGCCCGGCAGTATGTAGGATGTATATACACACACACACACACACAATCCAATTCATGTAAAGTGCAGCCCGGCAGTATGTAGGATGTATATACACACACACACACAATCCAATTCATGTAATGTGCAGCCCGGCAGTATGTAGGATGTATATACACACACACACAATCCAATTCATGTAAAGTGCAGCCCGGCAGTATGTAGGATGTATATACACACACACACACAATCCAATTCATGTAAAGTGCAGCCCGGCAGTATGTAGGATGTATATACACACACACACACAATCCAATTCATGTAAAGTGCAGCCCGGCAGTATGTAGGATGTATATACACACACACACACAATCCAATTCATGTAAAGTGCAGCCCGGCAGTATGTAGGATGTATATACACACACACACACACAATCCAATTCATGTAAAGTGCAGCCCGGCAGTATGTAGGATGTATATACACACACAATCCAATTCATGTAAAGTGCAGCCCGGCAGTATGTAGTATGTGTATATACACACACAATCCAATTCATGTAAAGTGCAGCCCGGCAGTATGTAGGATGTATATACACACACACACAATCCAATTCATGTAAAGTGCAGCCCGGCAGTATGTAGGATGTATATACACACACAATCCAATTCATGTAAAGTGCAGCCCGGCAGTATGTAGGATGTATATACACACACACACAATCCAATTCATGTAACGTGCAGCCCGGCAATATGTAAGATGTATATACACACAGACACAATCCAATTCATGTAAAGTGCAGCCCTGCAGTATGTAGGATGTATATACACACACAATCCAATTCATGTAAAGTGCAGCCCGGCAGTATGTAGGATGTATATACACACAGACACAATACAATTCATGTAAAGTGCAGCCCGGCAATATGTAAGATGTGTATATACACACACACACACACACAATCCAATTCATGTAATGTGCAGCCCTGCAGTATGTAGGATGTATATACACAGACACACACACAATCCAATTCATGTAAAGTGCAGCCCGGCAGTATGTAGGATGTATATACACACACACACAATCCAATTCATGTCAAGTGCAGCCCGGCAGTATGTAGGATGTATATACACAAACAAACAAACACACACACACACATACACACACAATCCAATTCATGTAAAGTGCAGCCTGGCAGTATGTAGGATGTATATACACACAGACACAATCCAATTCATGTAAAGTGCAGCCCTGCAGTATGTAGGATGTATGTACACACACACACACACAATCCAATTCATGTAAAGTGCAGCCTGGCAGTATGTAGGATGTATATACACACAGACACAATCCAATTCATGTAAAGTGCAGCCCTGCAGTATGTAGGATGTATGTACACACACACACACACAATCCAATTCATGTAAAGTGCAGCCTGGCAGTATGTAGGATGTATATACACACACACAATCCAATTCATGTAAAGTGCAGCCTGGCAGTATGTTGGATGTATATACACACACACAGTGCTGTATTTACCGCGAGGCATCCTAGGCGGATGCCTATGGCGGCAAATTTTGGGGGGCGGCAGCGCCCCCCAGCACTGAAAAAAAAAAAATAGACCGCG